>WYDF02076980.1:0-11264 GCA_009867245.2 Adranes taylori | reverse complement strand
AGGGGGGGGCGGGGGGGGGGGGGGGGGGGGGGGAGAGGAGCAAAACAACGTTTACCGGGCCCGCTAGTATTATATAAAAATTAAAAGACAAAAGTGAACTAACAATGAAAAAAAAAATCGAAAAACAAACACCTTCTAACCAAATTCCCTCATCAGTTAACCATGCTTTGACCATGCTATAGCCAAGCTCGTGCAGGTTTCCCCTTCGGTGTCAAGTGATTGCTATAGCCTGCAAGTTCCTGCAAGTTATTAGCTTACCAATACTATCAGTAATTTATCTACTCACTACCAACCCCAGGCTGAAGAGCACGATAAATCCTAAAGCCTCATTCAATAAGTTCTGCAATTCCAAAGGGGTAGAGTTTAGTGGGTGCAAGTCGCACCCACTAAACTCTGTTGCGTGCATGGACACGCTTCGTAATTTGACGATTCTCCACCTCCCTGGTAAAAAAGCAATTTCAAAATGTATGTGTACTCTTTTATGAATTTAATGGGGGAAACGCCAAGATTTGACAATAGACAGTAGCGTTAGAAAGGTTGGAAACTGCTATTATATGCAGAAAATTTGTGTTTTATTGCAATGAAGTTGCATTCAATCTGGTACTAATCTGGTCTATTAGCCTCTAAAACCCTTTAGCGCTAGCTGCTATAAGCACGGTGTTAACTGCATACCTCATGTTGTTAATTAAGTTCAGCATTACATTGTATAGACTCTCTACCAATAATCACTCGAAGTATGCGTTAGAGTACTGGCGAGAGTATACAGCCTTGTCGTACGCTTGTTTTAACATAATCTTTGTTGATGTCTCTTGTTCCATAAATTCCTTATTAATCTGATATCTTTATCATCAATACTGAATGCCACAATACTGAATCCTGAGAAATTTCTGATGGCGAACTTAATTAAACGGCTTCTCAATGGCTTGGTTTACGTCTATTGCTCCTTGTATTAGCCGCTGAATGTCAAATAAGACTTCTCTGGTAGGTAAACTATTGAACAATATTGAGTAAGATTTTGAGAGCATTGCCTTATGAGCCATACTCATTTCTTTTGCATTTTTATTTTTATATATTGGTATAAAGACAAATACCTATAAGCCATTCTTCTGATAGCTCACCGTTGATTATATTTTATTGAGAAGCTTGGTAATGAGTGTTAAATGTTCATTATTAAGTACCTTTCACCTGGTCCTGGTGATTTATTGTTCTTTAATCTTTTTATTGCGATTGACTTAGTCTTTGGTGATGTTTGGTCCAGTTGGTCCAAATTTTCTATTCATCATTCATCGTTTCCTCGTTATCCTCATAATTTCCATTTATGTACTCTTCCATCTGTTCATCTATGCATGCATTAATCATTGTCCTTATCCTGTATAAAGCTAATGCCATGTGATTTACGTATTCTAGAACGTCTTCTTGTATCTTCCGGTGTAGATTGAATGTAACATGTTTATTCTAAAGTTCTTCAATTTCTTTACATTTTGCTTCTTGATTTGCTTCAATATTAGTTTGTGTGCCTCTTTATATTTATTGTTGTCTTTAATTTCATATCTTCTTCTCTCCTCCATTAAACTTAGAATCTCGGCAGTCATCCATTTGCCTTTTGATCAATACTTTCTGGTATATGGTTAAAACTTATTTGGAGCAATAAAATTCTTACAATTTGAAACTCCTGCAAACTGAAAAATTTACTATATCACTCAGCTGTCTTATAATATTATACATCTACAACATATTAAGGATGTGTTGATTACATTACTGATTACACCAATATGCCTTAGGTCACATCAATTCATGTTACAACGGCTGCAAGTCAATTCGAAGTGCTGCTCTATACAAAAGTTAGTCCTGTAACATACGAGCGCTAATACTTATTAAATTTACTTTTTACATTGGAACGATACAACTCGATCGATTGGATGCATAAAATAATTAAAGAAAAATCAAATCTTACACCGTACAAGTTTGCATAACTGAGCTGATCCTCGACGCCGAGAAACGCTAATATTTTGTACTGTTGGGTTCTTATGAGGTGCCTCATTTGAGTCCTCACTGTCACGAAATGAGGAAATTGCTCTTTTTTCAAATACGAAGCGAATCATTATTTGTGAAGTGTTCTTCCTCTTTTTTCAAAGAGGAATTCCTCTTTTTCATTAATTGTGTTTGTAGACCGTAGCAAAATCACAATCAGGACATTTAAACAGTGTATCGTTTGAATGATGAGTTTGCTTTGTGCCGAGTTAAATAATATCTCCGCGGCGTGGAATATTCGCAATCTGTACATTTATGTGGATTCTAAGGGTTTTGTTTATAAAAGTGAACAACCAGCTAACTTTTACGTGCTATCTCAAAAACGCAATCCGAACATTTAAACGACTTATCCCCGGACTGTTTAAGTTCGTATATAATCTGAGGAAATTTGCTATAAAAAAATGATTCATGTTATTTCGGAAATAAACTGTATCAGGGCTAAAAAACATTCAGGACTAAAGATTTTTAGAAGGATTTACGGATTGAGCAGCCCAAAACTACCCAAAAATGAGCACCTGGAGTGGGGGCTACGGCCAAGGTGGCTGTGTTTTGCTATCTACTCGCGTGAGTGTACAGAACAGTATTAAACAAATTATATTGCCAAGAATATACAGGAAGGTGTTAAAAATAATAGTGTCACAATTTCCTTCAGCCACACCCTCCTTAACATTTCCTTTTCCGACATTCCCACTCCTCGGCGGCAGATTCAAGAATCTACAATATCTGATGAACTTTTCGACTCTATAGAGGTAACATATTTATTTTTTTATGTCATGCTATATATCACGACATTGCTCACTCAACACTTTATACTGTACTAGATGCCTAGTACATGTGGAAATTCGCGGAAAAATACCTCTTTTCTGTCCTACCTAAATATGAGGTTTCGAATTATATCATCATACCTTAGATCTAGTGTAGTAATTTCGCGTTCAATCTGCATAGCCGCCTTTCTAGTTAATACCATACCAAGCAAAATCCAAAATAATATATATAAAACTACCGCTGTGTGGCAAAAGCCTGCCTCTCACTGTCCTTAACAAGTCCAATCCAAATAGATAAGAACAATATTTTACGCTCGTATGTGACGAGAATTTCATTATGATTAATTTTCATCATATATCAAAATCCCAACTCGCAGTGAATGTAATCAGTGCCAACCTAAATGCACTAAAAACATACGATATTGTTTTGTTTATTATTACGGGATGGAAAAAAGAATTCTTATCTCAAACATTATGCATCAATGCGTAATGCAGTTTATTTTAAAATGAAAGGTGATATTACAAATCCCTGGCGTTATGCATGCACAATTATTAAACAATTTTATTACTGATATTACCAAAACAACCTGTTTAATTGCTTTTTTCATTATTATAATAATTAATTTTATTAATAACATGCTCTGAATAATAAAGACAATTGAATATTATTCACATTTAAGAATATATCGATTTCAATTAAATCGTCATAATTTGTGAATTGGGTTGAATGAAACTAAAATAAAAAATATGCAAATATTATGTAAGCTCAATGTTTTCTACGTTATTTTCCACTTCTAAAACTTATAAGATACAAAAAACGTTTCTACAAATCAAAACAAACAGCAAATGATATAAATGATATTTCCGTTTGCAATTATTTCAATATTGGCGAATTTCTGAGTAGCCGAATTTAAAAGTTCAATGCGAGCCAAGCACGCCATACTACCCTGTTAGAGATTTTCTAACAGTGACTCAAGAAGGGCCGGGGAAAAGTGGACTGCAGAGCTGTAGACAAATATAGGCAAATATAGGCGCAAAAACAATGTCTTGCCGAGTTGGTTGCTGTTTATATTAAAGAAGCACCACATAATTCGACAATTTCTCGCTGGTACTCTGAATTCAATTATAGACGCACAAATCTCAGCGATGATCGTAGGCCAGGTCCACCTAGCGGTCACCCCTTAATAATGTGCGCGAGATGATTAATGAAGATCATCTTGTAATTTACCAAGAGATCGAGAGTACATTGGGCATTTCTAAGACCTCAATCCAAAAGATTTTCCATGCTTAGTTGGGCTCTCGTTGGATCCTGCATCTGTTGACCAAGGAAAGAATGGCGACTCGTGTCAACTGGTGCCGAACTGAATTGACTCAACAAAGGCCACTCCAAAAATGTGTACAATATCGTCAGTGGTGACGAGTCTTAAATTTATTCTTATGAACACGAGAATGAACGCGAGTCTAGTGTTTCAAGATGAGGAGAACCCAACGAAAGTCATCCGTTCCCGCAGTGTATTGAAAAAGATGATCGCAACTTTTGTATCAAAATCTGGACATGTGGCTGCAATTTCTTTACAAAATCGAAGGGCGGTAACTAGTGATAGGTACATAACCGTTTGTTGCCCAAAAATCATTTCTCAGCTGCGAAAAAAACAACCTCCAGGCCTGTCGCCTGTGGCTTAAGTCGCAACGATCTTTTTCCATTTCCCGTCATCAAGAACACTGCGTGGTGCATTCTTGATCAAGAATGACCATTTCGAGCATACACATTGTAGAGTGGAATAAGTGCTTTAACAATTGGTTTGAGCGAAGTACTTTGAAAAAGAATAAAAGACCGAGGATTTCATACCTAATTAATTCAATGAGTAATCCGCTAATATAATATATAAATTATCTAATAATATATTTTAATTTTTTTAAACGACTATAACATTCAAGTTAATAATAATATTTATTATTTAATAATTAGTAATAACTAATTATTAAATAATAAATATTATTAATCCAAATGTATTTTATAAAGATTTAATACGTTTAAAAATAACAACTAAATCCTGTTAACCAGACGTGAGAAAAATATAATCACCAACAATCGACCAGCATGGGTCATTCCATGCGAAATCAACCGGCCAACCTGACCACCTTCAATTTTTATGATTTTTGTTTGTTTTATTGGGTTTTGGTACAATTAATTTTGAAATTTTGGAAAAAGTCATTTTTTGGCATGCATTAACTTTTTAATTCTTGAATTACTCAAGTTCTATTAGACCTAGAGAGATGTTTCATACCTTATCTTAACAGGAATTTCATAAGGTTGAATATATGTTTGCTCACATTTTTTTTAATTAAAAAAAAATTTTTTCAAGATGGTGTTTTATAAAATTTTTTAAAAAAATATATGAATATTGCAGTGCCATAAGCTTGAAATCCTAAAATTTACAGAGTGGGATCTCCATAGGATCAAGAGATATCACAAAATGAGTTTATTTTTAAAAAAATTGTTTTTTTTAATTAGCGCATTTAAATATTTTTCAAAAAATATATGTTCTGTACAATATTATTAGCTTTCAATCTTAGTATTTTTAGATAATTATTTACTCATATTGCATAAAAATTAAAAAATACTAAGATTGGAAGCTAATAATATTGTACAGAACATATATTTTTTGAAAAATATTTAAATTCTTAAAATACTAACTTAAAAAAATGACAAAAAAAATAACTTAAATAAATTCTATTTTTTCTTTTTTGTTTTAATAAACTTATTTTTGTGATATCTCCTGATCCCACGGACATCCCACTCTGTAAATTTTAGGATTTAAAGCTTATAACACTCCAAGAAACATATATTTTTTCAAAATTTTAAAAAAACACCTTCTTAAAAGGTTCATTTTAAAAATTTTTTTAATTCAAATTTTTTTTTAAACATATTCATATGTAGAATATCATAATAAACCTTATGATTCCCTTTAAAATATAGTATCAAACATCTCTCTAAGCCTAACAGAACTTTAGTAATTCAAGAATAAAAAAGTTAATGCATGCCAAAAAATGACTATTTTTCCAAAATTTAAAAATTAATTACACCAAAACCCTATAAGATAAAAAAATTATAAAAATATATTTTCATTTATATCATTAAAGTGAATAACCTCAGAAAGTTTCATAGAAATAAGAAATGGTCAAGTTGAATTTTAAAATTTTTGGTTGATTTGACATGGAACGACTAACAGAGAAACAAGTAGCTATTTATATACACGTAAAATTTCCTCATTTGTTAATTCTAAGGATAAACACGCCATCAGATATTTCGCCGAAAAGCAAGCGGCGTCCTTTACCTGTAAATATATGAATGTTTCCTTCAAGTGTACATGATAGTTTCGTATTTTTAATTTTCGTAAAGACTTTAAAATTCTATTATGTTAAGTTTGCGACTAACGTATTTCCTTTGCGGTGGCGATTTATTATTAGTTCTTTAGGGGAATCAGCGTAACGAACTTTTCCACCACTTATTTTCAATAAAAAGTTACATTTTGCACTCTTTTGGGTGCTTTCGACAAATTCGATTGGATATTAGTTTAACGTATTTTATCAGAAGGCGTCTTCAATATAATGCTTCTAAGAGTTGGACTACACTACCGTTCGGGAATTACCACCGCGTACATTTTCTTGGATATTCGTCAAGAAAATAATGCAACGTTGATCCTTAAATTTCTTAACGGATCATGAAGAACTTTTCTATTGGTCGGAAGTACAACTTTCATTAAGTTTTGCGGCAGAAGCTTCCGTCAAGCTACGCCTTTTTTGCGGCCGACCGTCGTCAAAGACCGATCCGTCAGAAGCAGCTTCTTCCCAGAAAATTCGTATAAAAGGAACCACTCCAACTAGCATTTCTCAGACGCAATTTGAGTTTTATTCTGATAGTTCTTGACTGAGTACCTTCGCATAGCTCAAGCAGAAATAGTAAGCGCCAACACCCCAAGTCGCTTATTTTATCTTATTTAAATTAAACTAAATTGAATTAGTCAGTAGAAACAATTCTACAATCGAATCTCGGCCGAATCATTCGCCACTCATCAATCACTTCTTATTTCATTTATTCATATCAATCTGTTATAACCCTTCCTTACCAAATGTTCGCAACGGGAAAGCAATAAGAGCCACGTCAGTGGAAGAAATCAACCAACCGCTTACGCACTGGGAAAGCAGAGACACCATTCCTGAGACACGAGAAGAGCATCATTGACGCCTATTACATTACTACTTCGGCGACAGCGAATAAGTTGGACATTACCACGAATTCCTTTTGAAGTCATAAAAGTTCGTCACATTCACAATGTTGTGAATACATTTCACAACATTTTCTATATCTTCATCATGTCACATGGCTGGAGCTACCTTCAACATCTGCGTTAAACATTCACACATTCAATTCTACCGACACCCTGGAGAAGTCAAAATCCAATCAGAAGATAAATTAATTAGCAAAAATCATATCTTAATTTCGATATTTTTACTTGTTATTTTGCTAATTGAAAATGGTATGGACATACTAACAATTTTTGCATTGTAATTAGCTGCACAACATATTGTACCAGTAAATTAAAATCGCAAATAGAAGCATATATTTGACGTTATAAATATTAGAAAAGATTAAACCAGTTCCTTATTACATAAATTAAAAACAGCGAATTCTAACCCAACCCTGTATAATCTAATGCAAGAACACATTTTATGTTATAAAGAAACAATAAAATATAAAGTGGTATAGTAATTAAAAGAAAAAAATACGATCCTATTTTGATATGAACAGTTCTGTAACAAGAAGTAAAACTATTTGTTAACGTTTCGTAACATAACATGCCCGCGCGGACTGAGAATTCGCACATGATTATAATAAGTAAAACTGGTTCTAATAAGTTTTTATTGAGAAATCAAATAGGAACAAGTCTTATCTAGATAATTTCATGTTCATGAAGTGCATTCCTTGCAAATGAATGTGGCATGTTCGAAACACATGAATTGTGACATTGTTTGCAATAATATCTTACCGATCGGTTTTTCTTCCTGTCGCAATATAACACATCGACCTGCGGGAAAGTTGTATCAATTTTGTCGCTTGTTCCTGAATTCCACAGATTTCTTAAATCCGTTTTCTCAGAGATGTGAACAAAGCAATAATTTCAGATCTACGATGTAGGTGTTCCTGTAGTAAGGACTATCTTAAAATTTTCGTGTTATTTGCGTTATAAATAATCTGTGAATTAATTCGTTACGTTTAGGCAAGCGTAAACAATAACCATGGGCTATCTTCTTGTTGATCTTCACAATTATAAGTAGCACAAAGTACATTGTCAGAATATCAAGCTTATGTGAGCCTGTAGATACGTCAATACTGTCATCTTTAAGCATACTTGATCCTAACAATACGACCTTATTCTTTTTAGGACAGTATGACAGCAGAGTACATTCTTTTTTGAATGCAAATACACTTGATTTCAGAGGATGACGACCTTGTGCCGATTCAGGGGACAATTATCTTTTATTTTTCTTAAGGGCTCCCACAACAGTTAATCCAAAGATCTCTAGCATGTTATCAATCAACGGAAAGCTCATGAACCAATTATCCAAAGTCACGTTCCTGCCGGAATTCTTGATAGGTTCAACTAACTACTGAACAACGGAATCTGGGGAATTATTCACAAAAAAACGTCCCTCAGGTTGACGCACTTCAAGATTAACAGTATAGTATAACTTAGCGTCGCATAGAGCAAATATTTTTATGCCATACTGGTAGGTTTGCTTGGGATATATTGGCGAAAACCACACTTGCCTCTGAATGCTTCAAGTTTCTCGTCAATTGTAACATATTCTGATAGATTGTATCTATTTCTGCAATTGGTGACAAATATGTCAAAAGTTCTCTCACTGCTGCCAATTTATCTTCTCCCATTCTTATATCGCGTGTAGTCGAATCGAAATATAGTCGAAATATTTCAATTCATCTACCATCGCCTGCCCACAAATCTTGTAGGTACAGGTCATTGTCTCTATAGGTTCCAGAAATATACAAAAGACCGATGAATATTTCAGATGTAGAAGTGAGCCTAACATCCCGTATACGTTGGAAATTACTAGAGATGTTTTCAATAAACTTGTTTGTATTTTCCACAAGGAGAGTTATGATTTCATGACTCACGAAGTAATTTCAAATGTCCAAGGCTAATTTCAAATTTTTTATGACATCCTTAGGACCTGGTAATTCTTTCAAAATGTTGTATTTTGCATGTCTGATACGTTTGTTTGTTGGAGATCTTGTTTGCCATAGATTATCATCTTTGCCTCTATAAACACTTTCTTCACTACCAGACTGATCATCGCTTTCACTATATTCAACTTCGTCCAGTTCTTGTTCCGATTCGCTATCACTTTTCTCCTCTACGTGGCCTAGTTCATTCTCACTCTCCTCATTGTTATCCTTTTCATTTTACCTTTCTGCTTCCGTCTTAATAAGACATTCTTCTAGCAACTTTTCTAATCTCGCCTACTCTCTCTTGCAATCCCCCATGATACTATGAAACACACAATACTACATTTACAGTACCATACCATACTATGTACAGCAAATTACAAAAAGTTAATAGAAATATCCCAAATTAGGCATATTGTGTAACAAGGCATAATCAGATTGTGAGGTCTGCATTTAATTTCTAATTCATTTAATTTCATAAGATCTCTTTGTAATAATATAGGCATACAACATACGCAAAAATTCATATAAAATGATTTTCAAATTGCGTGGCTAGCCGAAGGTGGTTGACCGAGCAAAGCATTAGACTCATAAACGAATGCAATGGTGCGAGGTGAAAGCAGAGAGTACTGATGAAGGCTATCACATTAATGCCAGAAATGCGCACTTACCCTTAACCTTCCTTTTTAAGCCAATTTGAACTTCCTAAACATTAATATGCATTTTTCGAAATAATTACCATTCCCTAAACAATTATTATTAGTCAACGTTAATTATAAATACATAATAAAAAATTTAATTAATAATACACATTAAAATAATCATAAACGCGATTAAGTAGATATTTTACATATCTATTAACAAATTATAAATTTATAATCTGTAAGATACAGTAAGTAGGCGACATTGAATATTGTATTGTGTTACATAAAATGATTGATATGAAATATTTTAGCGTCAACTGGATACCTCCTTGATAGACAATTTACTTGACATGCCTATCGTCTTATACCGGAGTGATATGAAATTGTTTATTACCAGTGACGACTCGTGCATCTTTCAAGTAGCAATGTTACATGATAACTAGAAGAAATATAAAATGTGACAATTTATTAAAAATTCATATACAGTGTACAGAATAATGCAAAACATTCTAATAACTCACTTATAATAAAAAGAATGTGTTATTAAAGAAAATAATTGCTAGCCGAACTAAACATATATTCAACAATGACAATTAATTGATAATCAATAACTATCTTATACGCATTCTTCACGACCCTATTTATCAAAAGCCATACCGATGAAGCCACTACCTTCAAAAATTCGGTTTGATAAGTATCGGATAATTTTTATTTAATTGAAAATCAATCTTATAAAGTACACTTTTATAAATGGAGGCATCATTACACGCATGAAATTACAGAAACTTATTCTGAGGGATTAGTCAAAAAAACAACACTACTCGGAGCGATTAGGAATGAAGACATATGTTCTATTCCTAATGAGTGGGAACAGCTTTATTTCTTACGCTCAATTCACTTCATTCATCCTTCTCTCCTCAAGTGTGATCAAAGATGGATTTCCAAGACCAAAAGAGAGGAAGAAAATATTTAATTTTATTCTGCTTCGTGTGAGCTTCCAATAACCGACCGAACCATAACAACAAAAAACAACACATTTCTCATTAGAAAAATTTTTAAAATTAAATAGTCTACTCCACATCCCCTCTTCTCTCTACTATGAAAAAAGGCGCGAAACAGAAAAGAGAATATACCAGAAGAAGGAAAGGCGACTAATTTAATTTTTTATTTATCTTATCATTTTGACCATCAGCCACGTCAAAATAAAAGGAAAGAAAAATAAAAAATTAAATTCGTCGCTTCTTCTTCTTCTGGTACATTCTCTTTTTGGGCCTCCTTCCTCCCTCTTGTTATTTCTTCAACTACTTCTTGTTTTTTGTTTATCCGATTTTAACAAATGGAAAGAAAGAAAGATACTTGTCCTTCTCTTCAAATTCGAAAAAACATTAAAAAATAAGCGAATAACTTGAGAGAAAAAGAAAGGAGGGAATTCTATCCTCTCTTCCCTGTCCAAAAATATCATTCCCAATTTTCAAAAAACTGAGTATATATATACATATATATATATATATATATATATATATATATATAAATATATACTAGCGGACCCGCCGCTAGCTAGGGAAACGTTGTTTT
>WYDF02076958.1:0-11265 GCA_009867245.2 Adranes taylori | reverse complement strand
ATTGATTACACTGTATTGTAAAAATTTAATACATTGTTCAGTAGTAAGTTCCAAAATATTGACTAGCAACAAGTTTTAAATATTCTTTGAATACAAATATTTTGAGTACAAATCTTGACAAAATAAAATTATTTGCCCGAGGAGTTAAATATTTTCCATTTACTTCGTCGAAATATATCAATATATTTCATTGATGTACTGTTCCTTTGGGACTTCCAGTCATACCTCTGATGTTGCAATGGCCGTCAATCACCAAACAGGCTTAAAACTGGTGGAGTACCCATCCTATTCACTGCAGTGGGGACTAAGCGCCTACAGACTGTTCAAAAATTAAAAGATCACTTGCACGGAAAGAAAATTTCAAGCAAACAAGAAGTCATGTCTACTGTAGAACAGTGGTTTTCAAAGGCTGACCTCTAACATCATCCCATGCTTTTTGTGATCTATAACGTAACTCAGACGGATAGTGAGCCAAGCTATATGATTGATTCAGTTCTTCTTGATGTGAACATCTCAAGAAGCGAACGCGAGCATCTCTCGACATATCTAAACCATGCACTTGCTCCCTAATGTGAATGCTCGCTATCGAACACTATGTGTATTGTTGGTTACTCAAATTTTGCAGATTCCTGTATTTTGCAGATTTCTGCTATATATTGCATTGCACATTCGACGCTAGATGTCTTTATGTGGTTGTTTTTGGAAAATATTGTTTTTAAAGCATTGAATAGAATATCAAATTCAAATAATGAAGATTCTGAAAAATTAAAAGGGCGAGGTGTTGAGAACAATAATTTATTACCATAGCAATCCGGACAACCGGGTAAGGAATGATTGAATTCTAATTAATAACAAGTGTATAAATTCACAAGTTTTGTTTTTCGTAGTGCATGCGGTTCTTGTAGCAAAACTTTAGGTATCTCGGAGGTTTTAAAATTTTCGAAATTATTAACAATGAAGTCTAAAGATAAACTCCGCGGCGATAACGGATTCAGGATTATGGCTTATTCAATTGATTGAATAAAAACATATACCAGGTATTTTATGATGTCTCCTATACGGAAAGCGGAAAGCGTTGAATGAGAATTATTTTGTTTCGAACTGATGTTGCTTAGTAGCACTGTATTAGGACAGTGGTTGACATGTGACTTATTGGATTGCTGTACCGCTAACTGTCGGGGTTGACAGCTAGCGGGTGAGTGTATTGGCTGTGTGTTTGTCGTAAACTGATGGGGCTGGTCGGCAGACAATGTGTTCGGGCTGCTTTGTGGACTTGTTTTACTAATGGTGGTAAGACACTATTTTATTAAGTTACCTATCGAAATGTTGAAACATCGCTGGGATAAATGTATTAGTCTTTTGAGATATTATGCTAAAAAATTAAATATTTCTTTCATAAGTAGTTTTATTAGAAATGTATCAGGGGTGGAGCATAGAGATCAGTCCTCGTATTTCAATTTGTTTCTACTAAATAGACTCGTCGTTTTATTTAATTTATTCTATACAAAGATTTAAACTCAAAAGAACTAGTTATTTCTTACCGAATACTGGACACTACAATTTGTCATACCAAACTACCGAAGATTATTTTATCAGTTAATTAATCAAGATTTTATTTACAATTAATTATAATTCAATTTCATTTAAATCATGATTTTATATTCAAAACACTGACTGACAGAGGTTCACCTACAACTAAAAATTTCTTATTAGTAACAGTTTCCTTCAGTGAGAACTGTGTCTTATATTGCTTTCTTTGACTAACTTATTTCGTTCCAAGAAAACGATCTCACTGCTTTACTCCCTCTTATGGTAAATTACATTCATCCAATGTATTCATTCTTGATGGAGCTGTAATCTGCTATTTCTAATTTTTATAGATATGACTAATATAAATTCAATCAGATATACTGTCTTTACTCATACTTATACAGTAGCACTACCGTCGCATAATACGCTTCCACTTACTATTGATTCACAAAACTCATTTAGTTTCATAACTCACTCACTACGCTTCCTGCATTGGTCGGTGGCCCTTGGTGTGTGTAAAAGAAATTCTTCAAAGTTTCTTGATTTTAATTAACGATAATTGACTGGTTCTACATTTTAATTGTAAAACTTATTTACATTCTTCGCTTTTATGTTATATTTTATTATTTGAATGCGTAAGTAACACAAAATTTCACAAAATCATTAGCAACATTTTATGAAGCGTACAAATCTGTCTGCCATAAAACTAAATTAGAGCAAGGACAAAGTTTCTTGCTGCAATATTACAATGTAAATATATATATGTTTTTTCATGTTCAACTCCAAATTAATCTATCTGTCTATCTAAAGCCAAAAGAGCTTTCTGACGCTCGTGACGTTCAGCGTATTGCTGTCGTTTGCCCTACTATAGCTACTCCACTAATCATTCATAGCTATTATGTCCAATATGAATTCATTATTTTCAAAATTGATATGTTTCTATTTTATCGATTACATAACGCATGTAACGTACATGTAAATTGCATAATGAGCCTCGGGATAATTGCAAATCTAACCAACATCAGTAAATATCAAAATTATGTCAGTTCAGTGTTGCATCTATTCATGTACATTTCCTGAGCCGCCGCAAGCTATTCATCGTTTGATTGAGAATAAATAATTTAATTGCTTCATACTGGTTGGATAGGTTCAGCATTCTATATGTGTTTATTACATAAACACATAATATTTGAAATTGTTCAGCGTATGTCAGGCACTAACTAGTCGAATTTCTATTTTATATTATGTTGAAATTTTAGTAAAAAACATATTTTTATTTTGAAACGATGCTTTATATATATAATATACCCATATTATATCATACGCTGATCACTTTGTTATAACTGAAAAATTGTTACGGCATAAAACGAAAGCTGAACCTTTTAATTTTGACCGTCACCTTATAACTCGTCTATTAAATTCAATTACCAAAATAGTTGTTTAGGGTACTCTACACAACGTTAGACTACCATATAAATCGCCTACACTTGAATACCCCGTTCCCTATATTTACCTATGGCGCGGACATCTTCGCTTTCCGCTTTCCCACGGCCTACTCTTGGTCGCGAAATTTTAAGGTGTTATTATTTTAAGATGCCCATATTTTTTATACCATTACAGTTACATCCCTCATGGGTGCAATCATTTTAAAGAGAAGCAGCAGGGTTATCAAAGTATATAAAAATATGCAGGGTTTTACAAAAAAGTTTCCTAAAATTTTTTTTACTGCTTTTGTAAATATTAAAGGATTTTCCGATGCAACAAAGTTAAAAAAAATTACAGAGAAAAGGAAAAAAAGGAGAAAAAGTAACAGCACTTTTCGAGAAAAAGGACCGCAAAATTTTCAAAAAACCTGTATATATGTTAAATTGTGAATTTAGAAAAAAATGTTTGAAATATTTCAAATGTTTTCAAATGTTCTATCTCTTACAGATTCCGATATATATTTCAAACTTTGAACATGGCAACGTCGCGTACTGTAGAAGACAGAGACATCGGACTTCTTTTCTTCGACACATAATATGAAGCACTATATGTAAGCAAAATTTCAGGCTCCTAGTTTAACAAGGCTCCTAGTTATTTTTTTCTAATAAACTTTGGGCATTTCCGCCATTAAAAAAAACTAGAAAATGATATTTGCAGAAGTATAGTCATTGAAAATCCACCAGTCTTTTCATTTTTGAGCAAGTAACAATTATTTCAAAAAATTTCTGTTTGTGGCAAATTGTTCCTCGGGCCCTCCCTTTCGTAATACGTATTAACGGTTTGCACACACCAAATACTAAAGACGTACTAAGGTCAAATATAAAATGAGGTAAATACTTATAAATTGAGACTACAGTACCCAAGTTGCAATACATTGAAGGTGAATAAAGAAAACAGAAGTTATGATGCTTTCAAAACTGATCGTGGACCCAGTGAGCTAACGTTGCTATGGGTTATTAAAATCAGTCAATACTAGGCTCATGGACGTATATGTTAATCAAAATTTTAAATGGTAGTCTCAAGTTGACACCGTGTGCGCAAAATTGAATAAGCAATGCTACTCATTGAAAGTAGTCTCTTTCTATTACAGCTCAAATATACTGAAGTTGTTGTACTTTGGCAAGATTTACTCCATTATGTGTTATGATCTTATGTTTTGAGATATCGTTGCACAATATTAAACTGCTATTCACTTTGCAAAAAAAGTGATACCTATTACTTTCTCTTGAGGGACAGAGAGAGTTGCCTATTCTTCTGATTTCAAAGTGTAAAATCAGTATTTAATGTGATTCCGTAAAAATTATTCGTATTGAAATTTTCGTACCTCCGTTAAAGTTAGATATTGACGCTAAATAATAGACAAATAATATTGATGAGGTGAACTTAGAATAATAAATACTTTATCACCATTGCTATCATTCCAAAGTACGGATTCCAAAAACTCAAAAAGCCAATGTACTTATATTAGTTCATTGAATCACAATCTAAAAATTATACTGCTCTTTGATAAGCCACACACTGTTATCTTACTTAAGCCTTTGATTTTATTTTAAATTATCTGAATTAATAAACTTATTACTAATAAATTTAACTCACCTTATTTCTAAAAATGATGGTCAAAAGAATCGTTTAATCTGCTCTCAAAAATATTTGTGTTAAATAGCTCGTTATAATTGACGAATAATGCTTAAAACATTTATTTAATTTATACTCAACCTCAACTCTTTATTTAGACGTGACTGTTTCTTTATTTAATTACTACTTTAATATTATTTAATTCCAGATTATTATTTTCACTAAGTTCTCTGGCATCAGCCAACATCCAAATTTAATGTCGCTTACGACAGCGGATGTATTATTTTTATACATCCTGACTCCCCTTCCAATTATCGATTTACATATTTTTGTCATGATTAATTTGTACCTAATTAACACGGTTACTTTGACCATATTTGTGTTTTTCCTTTTAATTCGGTGACCTTGGTCATTGCACTTGATCTTCATGTATAACTTCTATGTACAATCGGTTTACTTAAGATGTTTTTAATGAGCATAGGGTATAATCAATAACAAATATTTAAATCTGTACTTGATCATAAAATACATAGATCTATAGTAAGAATCCTTACATGTTTCGCAAGGATATCAAGTTGCACTTCTCTCCGTTTTTGTGGAACATACACGACATGTTCCACTCCTTTCGACTTTCACTGGAAAATGCTGATTAAGGCTGTTAGTTGATGGCAGTGCTTCTGTTGCATTTCCGAAGTCTGGAAGAAGGGCTTCTGTTATTTTGTCTCTGAACTTTGGTATGGTTTTTTTATTTCCATGAACTCTGTTGTACAACTAACATGTCAAATAAATGAAAAACTTACTTTAAATACTAAACTACCGACTTTCGAGGTGTAGAATAATAAGCCAGCATGTGGCCACCTCTGTCAATTCCCTACAAATATCTGTTATAGTCACCTATAGCCGAACGACTCATTTCTATGATACCATTTTACAAACGACAAGTAGCATGACTTGGTTCATTTATGACTGTTCATATTCCAGTATAAACTCTCGCATTTAGTATAAAACCGTCTGAAATTTGAGATCGATAATGTATCAAACAAATTCTCAGAAATTTATAGGCATTTAAGAATAAAGTCTTTTAAAAAGAAAATGATGAATACAACAGCTAAGTATTTTATAACATGAACGTAATTTAATATGTATTTGATTAAATAGGATTTTTTTTTGACACGTACAGTTTAAGTTTGGAATAAAAATGTTATTACTTAATGCAATCATTTAATAAAAGAAATAAAAATCTAAATATAGGCAGGCACGTAGCTGGAGTAATTTGTTTCTTTAATATCGAAAAGATTACAATTGACTGTAATACGTATTATGATGAAAAAGTTAGGCATAACACAAGATTACAAGATTTGGAAAATTATATTGATTGCTTTTGCACGGTAAAGTGATAGCAAACAGTATAGTGAACAGAAAGCATGGATTTAATAAGAAATAAGTTATTGTTGTAACTATTAAAAGATTTTTTATTGTAAATTATGTTACGACATGCATCCAAGTTATGCAGATAGTTCTGACAGAGTTGCTAATCTCTTTGAACTTATTTTAATTTTCATGGATTAGCATTTTATGTGAAGGAAATTATTATATCAATGGTGACACATTATAACATTCAGACTTATGGTTTTATTCTAATTTGATTATTATTTTAATTTTATTTCATTCATAGTTATTATTTTCAATGAACTCTCGACATAGCGATCCGCGGCAGGTACCCAAATTTACCTGGTGCGGTAAAATTTGGTATACATTAGTAATTGCCTCCGGTGTAAAATGAGGTCACTGAATCAAATGACTACGGTAACTATACTATCTCAAATACAAGCTGGACGCGTTCACGGATTATCGATGAATCAGCCTGATTTGCTCGCATATCCGATGAAAAGAGCGATGGACCGTTTCCTACTCTAATTGTTACATTAATTTGTATTCCTATATAAATTGTTTGTATACGTTGTAATTTAAGTAGCATAGGACAGGAGTCCACAACCCTATTCCCGCGGGCACCATTGCGCCTGCCGACCGTGTTAATGTGCCCGCCGCTGTACGATCACGATAAAAAAAATATTCAAGTTTTCAATAAAATGTTATGAAAAAAGAAATAAATTTAATATTTAATAATTAATCAGAAATATAAGTTTATTTGTTCGAAAATAATTATATCGTTATAATTTTCAAAATAATAATTCTTTCCAGAAAATTTATATGTCAATTAAAATAGTATTAGCTCTTATGGGTGTAGTTTGGGTTGCCAATCCGTGCCACTTCCCATTCAGTATGAGCAATTCTGTAATAACGCAGTCTAGTAATAGATACTTGATGGACAAGTTGGTGAATAAATATAGCAGTGTCCTAGAGGTGGCTATGTAACGTATACGTCGCATCGGTGTACATGGTGGGGTTAACTATATTAGTTTGCGCTGTGTGATTAACGCACATTCGACTTATGTTCATTAATTATTCTTAATTTTTAAATACTTTATTGTTTTAACCCCAAAATTAGTGGATCAAATAAAAGACAATGAAGCTACAGTTTTAACACTGACTGGGAGGAATCATATAGTTTCGTCTATTTTAAAGATAATTGTGTTTGTTTGTTGTGAGGCAGTAGTGTTGCAGTTCCGACAAAATATAATGTTGAACGCCACTTCCAGACAGTCCATGTCACTTTTAATACAAGCTGTCCACTTAAGAAAGAAGAAACTAAATCAACTAAAATCAAACCTGTCTGCCCAACAGTCGGTATTCAATAGGCCTTTAGTAAATTCTAAAAATGCTACTATTGCTTCTTTAAAAATTTCTCACCTGCTCGCAAAGAAGAAAAAGCCTTTCCAACATGGTGCGTTGTTAAAAGAAGTATTTCTGACTGGCGCCGATTGCTCGTTTCAGGTATTTTCCAACAAACGTGAGATTATGTCAGCAATATAAAACAAACAGTTGTCAGCTAACACCGTCACAAGAGGAATACATGCCATTTCAAAGGTCATCAAAACTCAATTAAAAAGTGACTTGAAAATATGTGACTGGTCCTCACTTCAACTTGACGAGTCTATAGATATATCAGACATAGCACAGTTAGCAGTTATGGTGAGAATTGTATTTAGTAACTTTACTGTAAAAGAAGATCTACTGAACATATTACCCATGAATGGATGAACAACAGGTGAGGATATCTATAACACATCTAGAATATGCAAAGTCGATAGATATGCCTTTGCACAAGCTGTCTGAGATAACCATTGGTGGAGCACCAGCAATGGTTGGTAATATCAATGGATTTGTTGCCCTCTGCTAGAAAGATAAATCATTTCCATTGTTTTTGTCGTAACACTGTATTATCCACTAGGAAGTTTTGTGTGGTAAAATACTACCCTTCGGACATGTCATAAAAATAGTCACAAAAATTGTGAACTCAATTCGAGCAACGCCTTTGCAACAACGCCTTTTCAAGGCCTTATTAAAAAATTCTGATCCTGATCTTATTCTACATAATGAAGTACGTTGGCTCAGAAAAGGCAAAGTACTTGCAAGATTTGTAAATTTAATTGAAGAAATAAAAAATTATCGCAATACCAAAAAACAAAATTTTGTTGAACTAATGGCCCGTTTCTGGCTGGTGGATTTGGGATTCATCACAGACTTAATGGAAAAATTGAATTATTTAAACTTAGAACTGCGGGGAAAATGCAAACATTTAGCTGAAATTATAGGGTCTGTAAACTCGTTTAAAGCTAAACTGGTTTGGTGGATATCACATATGCAGAAGTCACTCTTGCATTTCCCAAATATGGAAAAAATGATAAGCGACGCTGACATTGATTTGTCATCATTTGCTATCAACCTTCAATTACATCAAGACCAGTCTGAAAATCGATGTCAATAGTTTAATATCATCGAGCAAATGGTCACCTTTTTTATCAATCCTTTTACTTGATAAGTAAAAGTAACCGAAATAGCTACATATATTGCAGAGATTATTGAAGTAAGGACAGAAGAGTTGGAGCTAGACCTTCAGAACGACTTTGTCCTAAAATCCAATGTATCAGATGAAAATTTATGGAATATAGTTGACAGAAACAAATTTCCATTGTTTAAAAGAGAAGCATACAAAATAATTCCGGTTCCACATACTTGTGTGAATCATTGTTTTCGACAATGAATATCATATAATCAAAGTACAGATCTCAGCTTAGAGATGAACATCTTGATGATTGCTTACGAGCAGGAATATCATCACACTCTCCTAATTACTAAGCAATTGCCAATGAAATGCAATGCTAACGATCACATTGTCTTTGAGATTTAAATTTTTTTATATAGAATTTTTATACTATTACTTAGTACTTATAATTTATTTTACATAAAAATATAAAAAATAATTTTTATATTTTATAATTATATTTTTGGAATAAAATATTTTTTGTGTGCATTATGTGCATTATTATCCAACTGTAAATTTACCTTGAAGAAATAAATGGTGCTCGCCGCCCGACCGGCATTCTAGAATCTGCTCTTGGGTGCAAAAATGTTGGGGACCCCTGGCATAGGATATAAATATCTATTCCAGCATGAACGGGAGTAACCTTACATATTTTATTTTGTATTTGTCAATGTATTTTTTTTATTAAGTACAGTGTTTAGCCTATAAACAAATAAGGAGTTGCCTTGAGGATGAGATAGTTATACTCCAAGGTATTTTCGCTTAAAGTTTCTACAAAAGATTTATAAATGTTCTAAGATAACTGATCTATGAGTGAAATATCATATAATTTGTAGTACGACCCTTATGGTCTCCGATATTGCACAAAACTGTAAATAGTTTAATTTAGATTATCTGGCTTACGATCCTGATACTTAGTTAAACATTAATTAACAAAATTAACATTTCAGAAATGTGTATGTAAGATTCAAATATGAGCCACATACTTGTTCTTTTCGTGCCTTAATAAGGATGGCCTCTTACAGTTGAACAGGAACAAGTCGTAAGCAAGAAGTTTAAATCTATATTACAAGGTTTCATCAATAAATTTATATAAATAGCAAAGGAAATATGTACTAGTTAAAACATGGTAAGACTCATATTGCATTAATGTCCTTAAATTTCAATTTTATTAAATATATTATTTCTTTAGTCGATCAAAAAAGCTGTGCATGTTTTAAGTAATTTGATTTTACAAACTATATGAAAACAATTAAAAATCAGTGAACGCGAATGCGTGATAAAGTCAGTGCTAAGTGCCACGACAATATATCTGCTGTACACAAATTTATGTGTGCAATCAGCACTGTTAATTATATTTGAAAAAATATGAACAATCTTGAACTTACAGACAGGACAAGGAAATGTTATTTGCCTCATTTTACTTAATTTTCTATAACCTCACTTCCGTTTGTTTACAACAATAGTTATGGGTTATACTTCTGGGTCGAGTGGATAACTTTTAACATGTATGCATAATAAATGTCGTATTACTAATCGTACGCTGTATCATATGTATACGCACAAATGTGTGCACAATACACATATCACTTATTTAGTTAGAAATGACGTATATTCTATTATTGTTTAATTTATTATAAAAGACTGATTATTTCATATTGAGTAAAGATTTATCTAGTTTATTATGAAATGGAGACTTGTTTTAGCATTTAAACCGTGCATTTCATTTGAACCATGCTGATCCGGCAAGGCACCATTAGTAATTAGACTGTCCTCTAGTTGCAAAATATCATTAATAATAATATTTATTTTTGTGTTTTGATCCTAACCGGATCTATGGTAGTTAATCCAAAATGAGCATCCACTTGTTCAAAACTTGTTTACACCCTTAAACATTTTATAGCGTCTAATTATTTTGAAGTATTTATATTCTTTGTGAGTATCTAATGCTCAAATTTTCTAATATCAAATAAAATAGAAACGTGGACAATTTCCCACGTTACATTATAATAAAGTGGTTTGCAGAAAATATCCTGCCAGTGTCTAAGCAACAATGCCGGTATCATATCATTACCCGCCGTTGTAGAACATTTAAACTTTTTAAGAGAAAATTTAAACCGTAATTTTTTAAGACCTATTTCAGGCAGAGTGATGAAGGAGGCACAGTTGCAATTGTGGTTAATAATACCTCGTTTACTGTTTCCTAGTATAGTCGCATAAAGGAATGGCAAAGGTATTAACAATATCCTGTGGCATTTATAAACAAGATTGTTATACATCAATTCAGAAGGAATTCTAGTGTACTTGTTTTTATCTCGAACAAAAGACCAACATTCTCTCGGATTTTGTTTCAGTGATGCGCTTGCTTTCTTAATATACTCAGAATAAGTTTCATTTCTTGATGCTTCATGTTTTAGAAATAGAATGGATTTCCTGTTTTTCTGTTTAATATCTGATGTGATAGGCTCAGCAGAGTAGGGTTCAAATAGTAGCGCACTCGGGAATTGGAAGTGTAACTTGAGAATTTTTAGAAGAATTATTCGTTCACAGGTAGTAAGCTTGTGCGCTTGCGCATTGGAAAGTGTAAAATATAGAACAATTCTATAGTCTATCAGTGGCTTAATATAGGTTTTGTAACAACATATGCAGCCAAAATACAACAACATGCAAACTCCACTCAGTCCAGTGATGTCTTTACAAAAATCAAACTAATAACTAGAAAGACCAAA
>WYDF02076947.1:0-11265 GCA_009867245.2 Adranes taylori | reverse complement strand
ATTATAGAACTCTCCAAGAGTTTATTCCATTATCGAAGCGTTCGATAATGGGCCCACGTCCGAAACTCGAGTCACAAAGTAAGTGATATATAATAGTGCTTACGGCGTTTTTCACATATATTTTATATTTATAATGGAGCACGTAACAAAGATAATACATAAAAAATATATATATCATCAAACCCCGCCCAATTAAGATGTGAGTTTAAAATATTGGCATTGCGTTAGTTCGTACATTTACTTCTGTAAGAATGTCGACCTGTGTCATTGACTACATATTGATAAAACATATTTAATAATGATGCCTTGAAATAACACGTAATGTTTATATATTTGACACAAAATATATTATCATTGTAATTTTATGGCAAGTCAAGTGTTCAGAGGACTACAACAAGTTACCTAACAGCTTAAAAGAGACATCTATGAAAAGTTTCAAATGAGGAGTTAAAAATATTTGTTTGATAAGCAATTTGAAATAAATGTCGTTAGAGATATTAGGTATATAAAAGTAAATCAAGAATATAATCTACTGTTATACTTTTTATAGTTTGTATTTTATATTTCATATGTATTTGAATATTATAGTCTGTATTTTTTTATTTATATATTTAAATGTAGTCGTATGACTAAATAAATATTCTCCACAACAACAACGATGCAATTGGACAGACAACCAAACCAACAATAAATACAATAATTGCATGAGAATCAGGCACCAAATGAGGAGGATGAATTAGCAATGAAACAATTAGGGACTTAAACAAATAAAGTTCGCCTTTTTGCAATTACCACCCCTAGATCATCTCCAGTAGTAACAGACGCACTAAACTGTACATTAATTAAGAATATATAAATGGTATTACTTTTAAGAAGTGTAACTATTTGTTAAGGCAGTTAATTATTTCGAAAACTGCATATTGATTTTTTAAGAAATTCAATGGCTTAAAAAAGCAAGATAAATGTAAATGCGCATTTCTAGAGGTGGTAATTACACAAAAAGGCGAACTTGAATTATTTAAGTTCCTAATTGCTATAATTCCTAAGTTTGGATGAGTTGCCACCCTACTAGATTGTCTCATTGTTGATTAATTCGTACAACTGCATTTAATTACATAATATCTCTTAGTAATAATATAGGCAGGCATACAGTCACATATACGTATTTTCATATAAACGATTTTCAAATTGGTTTGCTAGCCAAGGCTAAGTGTTGGCACAGAGCTAAGCATTGGTCTTAATTAACGAATGCACTGCTGCGATGTGAAAGCAGGGGGGTACTGATGAAGGCTATCACATATGCCAGAAATTCTCATCTACCCTATCCTTGCTTTTGAAGCCAATTTGAATTTCCGAAATAATCAATATACAGTTTTCGAAATAATTAACTTAATTATTAACAAAAGAGGTATACTTCTTAAAAAGTAATACGATATATATATATTCTTAAGCAATGAGAGCATTCATGTTTGTTTGATTACTTGAAGACTAGTGATGTGCATTATTGTTTTTTCGAAAACGTATGCAAGCAAGCAAAAAAAACAACTGTTTTTAAAAAGTGTTTGAAACAGACAGGTAGTTTTCAAACGAAAAAGTTTTATAATTTTCAAATGAAAAACGTTTTAAGAAAATAGTTTAAGACTATAATTTTTCTTCAAACATCCAGAGAATTTTTCAGTTTAGAATTAGATTAGGGTATTAAAAAAATATATTTACTACAAAAAGAAATACAATATGAATAAATCAATACTATGATTTATATAGTTAATTAAACTTAATCTTTAAAACATTATTTATTAAAAATATAAATTTTTTTAAATATGAAATAATTAGCAGTTATATACTTTAGCAGAAATAATTAGCACTTCATTCAAAAATCTAAATGCAATGAACAAAAGAAGATAATAGCATGAGCAATACTTCCTTTAACCATTTATAATCTTATCCAAACAAAACTATTGACAAGTAACAGAAATAAAAAAAAATTTGTTCATAAATCGCGTGCAAACAGTTTGAAAAAAAAAGTTTTACATATATGAAAGCAAAACGGAGAGAAACTCTTTGGCACGATAAGAAAAAAAAAACTGTTCGCTCGTTTATTTCTGAAAACGTTTTTTTTTTCTTCTTCAATAGTTTAGCGTTTTAAAACCCATCATTATTAAAGACTATATGTAAATATACTTTAACTATAAATATTAGAACAAATTTTGATCAAATATGTTGAGTCACAAGTAAGGCTACTTGAAATATTATATGATCAATCATATAAATATAATTAGACTAACTATATTTATTAGAATGGATTTCATTACTAGTTTCTATCTTAGTCATGAAATAATCTGAGGATATATTAGAATGAATACTAATGCGTAATCTAACGTAATTGAGAAAACGTAGAGAATGATTCTTGGCAAAGCGTTTTAGTAATACATAGATAGAACAATCATGTTATCTATGATTGTTCTAGATTTAGCGTGAAATAACATTAGATGTTGGTGATGTATATGAACTAAATACTACGCTGGAATGTCAAAGTTAGTCATATTGTTAAGAATGTTGAATGCTTTCCTTTGATTCGTGTTAGTTTACCGACAATCGACGGGAACATTACGCATAACGAATGTTAGCCGAAGTTGATCTCTCACACGCTACTAGAATGAATCCGGATTACGAATGTTGGCCAAATACATACATCGTTTGGGACATACAGAGAAAGAAGACATCCAGACAAAAGAGAAAGAAAAAGATTCAACTGCGTATGTATAAAGGCTGCATTAATGTTAATATGCCTAATGATTCCTAATATCTGTGGCCCTCCTAATATCTACAAAATATAATTCAAATAAGTTATTTTGTGACAATGTTGGTTATTCTTTCTAAAGATTATAGATCTTGACAGGAAGTCACTTATACAAATCTTGACAGGAAGTATAATATTTGAAACAAAAACTACAATCTATATTCCAGAAAACAATTACTTTAATATAAATAAAATACATTTCGAATAAAAAATGTATAGAAACAAAACTTTTAGATTTTTAAATAAAATAAAAAACAAACAAACAAACATTTGGAGTATGCTTTAAAAACTAATCAGGTATTCTCTCTCTATATGTCTACAAAAAAACCTAACATTCATGTGATTTAATCTCTATAACATTAAACAAATAAATCTATAATCGTGTAGCTTCAGTATTCGTAGTTGCTGAAGGCTTAGTAACTTGCACCCTGCTCGAACGTACGCTGTAATATCCGAAATTAGGATCGTTCGGATTATTCGTTGGAATCGGCGTGTTTTGTCGATTTGAACTACTGCTGGCAGTACCTGGCGTCGGATGTGGCTGGAAAAAGCGTTCGTTGTGCGCAGTAATTAGAGGACTCGGCGAACATGGCGGGCCAGTTTGTATTCCTCCTACATCGATACCCAAACATTCACAACTAATACTCGAATCGGACGAACGATCAGTCGAATATTGCGGGACAGAGAGCAAACTTTCCGTTGATTTGGTAGATTGGATGCAATCCTAAAATTATCATTATTATAATACTATGAAAAAAGTTTATTTACCATCTAGATTATAATCATCTTTAACATTGAACCACTTGAGTTAATAATAATTCGGGACATTAGCATATAATAGGTCGTGAGAACAATTCTCCTCTGTACAAAATTCAAGATAAAAATCTTAATAGTGATATTCGTTATTTCTCAACGTGGTGTATTTTGAATCATCTTACAGGGAGTACAAATAAAATCTAGTAAGCTACATTTCGAGAGTAGATGTACGTAGAAAGTTTCGTATATAATTTTTCACCAGCTATGTATACTATAATCCAAATTTCCACAAAAATTACATTTGATTCTTAAATAAAAATATATGTGATGCTTATTAGAGTACGAAGTACCGATTATGAAATACAGAAAGTAACTGTTTTTGCAGTGTCGTGTGGATAAGGAGCATCTAAAAGGTATGCGATGCAGGAAAATTAGCTACCGAGAAATAGTCAAAATAAGTCATCCTAGACAAGTATGAATTAATTGAAAGCACTACGATGTTTATTACATATATACTTCTCGCCCATTTCTCATTTTGCGAATATTAATCACTTCTTGGATTGCTGTAGAGAAAACAATAACTAGTTTTATAA
Source organism: Adranes taylori (assembly GCA_009867245.2). Taxonomy (NCBI): domain Eukaryota; kingdom Metazoa; phylum Arthropoda; class Insecta; order Coleoptera; family Staphylinidae; genus Adranes; species Adranes taylori. The sequence goes on along the minus strand of WYDF02076947.1, from coordinate 7,116 downwards.
AGTGTGACATCAATATTTGTCATCTATAACTATTTTGTGTTTCAAAGAGGATTTCTTTAGTGACTCCTAAAAATAAACGACAGAAATCGACAAAAATGTGAGCACTCACATGCGTGTTAGGTTAGAAATGTTGAGTACCAGAACTAGGATATATTTAACATGCAACTATTTTACACATCTTAAAAAATCAGAAGTTACGCTAGGACATGTACACTTTCACGCATTACGCCAAACATAGCTATTTGATAATAACATTATTTATTATTAATATAATTATCAGTCATATTTTTAGATACAACCAACCGCTTATCAAATGGCTAAAATGGAAACAATTCACAATCGGCAACAACAAATATTAAAAAGAAAAGTCAAAGAAGCAGCCGCTACGAATAAGCGTTTAAAAGATACGCAAGAACTATGAAAAGAAATGCAAGATCTAAAATCAAACGACACAGTAGAATGCCTCGGGGGTAAACATATAATAAAGAAAAATCTGATAATTTTAATTTCTAATTCTTAAATATTTCTACTTTTTATCAGTTTTCATAAAGATGTAGAAAAAATAATCGTTTGAAGCAATATCTTTATTTAGTGCTCCTTGCTGTTCCACGAATTTCCTCAGTAACAACCGTATCTGTGAGGGCACTAACAGTTTGAATATTTGCCCCAATAAAATTTGTATCAGATCGCTATATACATCAACACAATGACTTTTCGATATATGAAGGCATCCAGGATATATGAAAAGCTAGTTCAAAGTGAACAGCTTGTAACGTAGTACGTTACTCAGAATAAATTAATTACTTTAAATAAATAGAATGGAATACCGCGCCACTAGTAAGAAACCCGTTAATAAGTTAAAATGTAAATATAATTAAATTGTCTTGCGTTTATGCAGTAAATAGAGACACAGTAATGATCGAAGAGAAATAGGTTTCATTATGGTTCGCTGTTGACTTACTATTATGTTATGGGAACGCATTGATAGGTAAGAGTAGGGGAAGTAATAGGTAAGAGTAGGTCCCCTCGCTGTCGTCGCTGAAGTAGAAACTGCTGTGCTGCAATGAACAAGTGAGTGGCTCCATAGAGACCGTATAACAGAGAGAAAGATTCTGTGGAGGCTAACGCCTATATATATATATATATACCGCTGTGTTGTACAGAATGTGTTGTGTTACCGCTGTGTAGTAAGAATATTTTAGTTCATTTCATGAACTCGAAAAGTCAGCAGCCAGCGACCACCACCGGATAAGTAAGCATTTGGTAAGTGTTTTCATATATCGGTATACTGTTTTATTGCATGTGCTTTTAATAGCATTGTTTCTCTTTCCACCTTATCTATTTCCTATACCACTGGAGTGTATATGTTACTATCCAGTGAATGCCATGGTAGTTCCAGTGAACGCCATGAACGCACGCCACAGTCACTCTGCGAACTTAATGCCAGCGAACGCCCTGTCGTTGAGTAAGCTATAGTGGTTTCCCGTTATACTTTTTTAAGAGGTTTGGTCAAAAAAAAAATGCTCAAGCTACTATGTTTGTTTAATTTCTTAATATAGTTAGCTTTAGCAATGGGACTCCGAGGCCATTGCTCCGAGCCTCATGGGATGCACAAAGTGTGGGGCTCCAACCCACCAAAAAAAAACCTTTCTCTATACTACTGGCCCGGCGGGCATCACCAACATTGGTATTCTTCACACCGGGTCAGGTACTTCAACCAATAGGTTTGTGCTTTTGTTTGTTGACACGTCCGTGGAGCGGTGAACTTTCCTTATTCACTTGTGGTTTCACTTTCTGCAGCATCTTAAGCACTCCGTGTTTTCTGCTTGCCCGTAAGTCTATGTTGGCTATTAGTCTCCTGGTCTAATTTCCTGCCATCTGCTCTGCCAGTTCGTTATTGTATTCGTTCGCCCTTCTTGTTGTGCTTCCACCTTGGGCTTTCGAGCTTTAGTGGCATCATATACCTGTCCTTTTTCTGTCAGTCGTAAGTCAGCAGGGGTTCTTCCTGTGAGGACTTCGACCACTATGGTTGCTACGGTTCGATATGCCCGTGCGGTTCGAATATTTACTCCTCTTGTTGCTTTGCGCAGTTTATCCCTGTTTCGTGCCATCCTTCTGCTTTGGGTAAAGGCTGGTGCCGCGTAAAGTAGTGCCCACTGTACCGCGCTTGCTAGCACACTCCTCGTTGCTTGTCCGGGACTCTCGTTTGTCCTGTTTGCGATTATCCTCTCAAACAGCTTTCCAGCTGCACCGAGAAGACATATAGGGCGTTATGCTGTTGGGTCATCTGTTGGTTTGCCTCTCTTCGGTATCAGTGTAAGTTTGGCTTCTTTCCACCTTACTGGGTGTGTTTCCTCGCTCAAACACTTACTAAATGCTTTAGTCCAATCTTCTAGACATTTGTCCGCCAGTAGCTTGATTGCTTTGCTAGGAATCCCACCGGATCCTGGAGCTGTTTTTGCTAGCATGCGACCTGCTTTTTGTACCTCCGTGGGGTCGATCGTCGAATTATCGTTGTTGAAGTTGCTGGCTCCGCTTGCGCGCTTGTCGGGATTGTCTTCCCCCTCTTCTCTACCTTTAGTCCACTTCCTATCTGTAGGTAATAGCGTCTTCACTACTTCTTTAACTCCCCCTTTAACTAGTGAGTCTGGTACCATGGGTTTGTTCCCTAATATCTTTCTCACTATTTGGTATGGTAGACCCATGGATCCTTGTCCAGTTCATTGTACAGTGTGCGCCAAGCTTTTTCTTTGCTTCAGTATATTTCTAGTTGAAGTTCTTCCTGCATGCTTTATATTCTTTCAACATAGTCTCCACCTCCTTGTCGACGTTTTGCGATGTTTTTTCGCGTATTCTTTGCAGTCTTCTTCGACTCGCCATGCATTTTTATCGGGCCTCCGCTACTTCAGAGCACCACCAGTACACCAAGCGCTTCTTACCGTTGCTTCTGGTATATATTCCTTTATTGCACCCCTTGTGTACCCGCTGCATTAGGGCTGTTATTTGCTCCTAGGCATTGCCAATTATTCGTTCTTTTTAAGCGTTCCGATCACTACTTCTGTCTTCATTTTGTTGACATCGTATATCTAGTATTTGTGACGTTATTTGCAGAACTATGACTGTTTTTGGTGTCGTCGTGCACGTTAATTTGGCACTGTATAAACATGTGGTCGCTAAGTGTCTCCGCGTCCAGGACTGTCCAGTTTTTTATATGTTCGCTTAATGTAACGCTTGACAGTGTTAGGTCTATTATGATACTAGATAGCCCCCTTTGGAAGGTGGCCTTGTCTTCCACGTTTTCTATAAAGAAATTCGAGGGTTGCTATAAAGTCCGCTACTAGTGCCCGGCCCCTCTCCTGTCAGTCCCACTTCTCGTTGGCACAATCGAGAAGTTGCTGTATCCACCCTTCGAATTGTTCAATCGTGATGTTTGGCAACGAGAACACACTGCAGATCGTAGTGTCTTTTATCTTGATTGTGTTCGTATGTTACTAGCCAGTGAACGCCCGGGTAGTTGCAGTCGCTCAGCGAACCTAATACCAGCGAACGCCCTGGTGTTGGGTATGCTGTAGTGGTTTCGTAGTATTCCTGTCATTATCATATTCCGACTTAATGTGCTAAAATGAACCCTTCGCCTCTCCGTTGTATGATTTCTGGCTCTTACATACTCCCCGCATAATTGCTGTTTTATTATCATATCACCGCACGTTTTATATGCACCGCTTATTAAAGTGATTTCTAGATTATTTTAATGTATTTAATTTCATATTTGCTCACTGCTATTAATGCGCTACTGTTTATTTTGACATTTAATTGTGGATTTGTATTTATTTGTTTGTATTGTCTATAAAGAACAAACAATAGACGGTTTTGTTAAAACGTTAATATAGTTTTACTAATTAGTAGTAAGTTTATTTCAGCGCCCGCAAGATCTAGAACACCGGGACAACTTAGAAGACTAGCAGCTGCGTGAGCCCTCAGTAAACGATTGAGGACCGGAGGAACAAGAAGATCAGTTCCAGCGTACGGTCTCACGTTAAACGGACATGATGTCCCAGTATTTCGTTTCCGGAGGATAGAAAGATTCTGTAGTAATAAGACATTTGTTTGCGCTATTTGTGACTATCGCAAGGGCTTCTCATTAGCAGCGTTGTGAGTGGGAGTCTTGTCGCGTACGTTACAAAGTTAACTTTGACTACTAGATAAATAAAAACGCACATATATAAGCTTTAACACTTTTAGCGCCTTATGTATGGCTTGATGTTCAACTGTTTTTAAGGTACTTGCTTGAGATATGAATTGCTTTTTGGTTTCAACGATCCAAAATTATTGTTTGAGTAGAAATGTTACAAATGTCACCCGCATGTCACAAATAAGTTCAGTGGAATCTGCTAATCTGTGTCCTAATCCTCAGTATATTTTGAGAATCCATGAGAACATGTTTAATAAGAGATTTGGTTTACTAAGTTACCCTCGATTAGGTATGATGAAAAGTCTTAGGCTATTTCTCTTACGAGGTCTAAATAATGAATCAGATATGCTTCCTCTTGAGTGTTCTTTTAGGGAAACTTAAAAGTTTCACCATTTTTCACGCCAGTCACATTTTATTCTATTTGCTATAAGTGGAATAATTTTTCACATACAGTTTTTGACAAATTCTGATTGATATAAGGCTATAAAAGTGGATATAATGTTGCTATTAGTTGTAAAAGACAAACATAATTGCAGATATTGTTGTACCTTGTCTCCCCTAAATGACAAGCCTAGGCCTGTGACTGAATGAATATTTTTAGCGATAATTATCTCTATCTTATGACTCGAGTATTGCTGTTCTGCTCTTATTTGTTCCTCTAGCTTTGAAATTGATGCTTGCTTTCGCTTTTTTGTTAAGTTTTTTAACACCTATGCCTTTCAATTTTTACGACTTTGAATAAGACTAACGCTTTTTCAATTATCAAATTCTTCAGAAACTAACAGTTTAGCAGAACATGGAAAGAATTTTTAACTAAGGCAACTACTTGTTACTTAACTACTCGTTGCAATATAGTTCATTTTAATATATGGGAGAAATGCTTACAATATTTTGACACGGCATTGGCGAATAAGTTTTACATCGTCCAGTACTTCCGGAATTCGTACAAACATAAACTACTTGTCCGCTCGGATACTTCTCTGTACTATGTGTTCGTACATATTTTGGGTTATGATTTCTCAGTCGCACAGGTTCCGCATACATATAAGTTGTCGCCGCTTTCGATGATAAGTTGTCCCAGGACTTTGGTTTAACCTAAATAATAAAAACAAAAGTTATCAAAAAAACTCTAATCCTATTTTCAGACTCAACCATTGTCATTTGTATTATAAGAGTGTATCTAATGAAAATAAAAAAAAACTTTAATAATCTGTTAATATAGTTTTGTTACTTCTTTAATCAATGTAAAGTGATAATTAATAAAATTAAGTAAATTATCTGTCTAAAGAAAATAGTTATCTCACACTAGATACAAGGCAAGTATGTGTTTCAATTAATTAGGCAAACAATTTCATCAATGGGCATATACCTATATCACTCATTTGAGTAACTCTCGATTGTTTTAATTTAATTCATTTAATTTATGAGCATACTGTGTTTAAACAGTTAGAACACATATAACAATTCCGTATATAACAAGAACACATATAATAATAATGTTCAACCAATAATTATGTGAATACATATAACATAATAAAAGCATAATAATTGTTTCTTACAAGTAATTAAAATAAAATAAAATTAGGCGAATGGTTTTCTTATTATCTGTATATTGCTGGGTAGCTTCTCAAATTTATTTACTATGCAGTACCAGAGTGTTTTTTTTTCTTGGTTTATACGTATATATCTTAATGTTTTCGGAAATGTTTAAGTCAGTTTTGATTGTTTTATTTTATGCCAGAGGTTCTAAAATCCTAAATCTCTAAGTTGTTTGATTCTGAGCTTGTTTAACTCTTTGTAGAGTTTTTTAGTTCGCATGTACCCGTTCTGTTTTTATATAAAATTTTCTATATTTTGTTTTGTTTTCTTTGTATATTTATTTATTTATTTATAAACGGAAATACTCCATAATAACATAAAAAATCAAATATAATATAAACTAAATAATTACATAAATACATTTGAACTAGAAATAAATATACACATTAAAATTATCTGAAACAAAAAAAACCTACAACAATACAAACTGGAAAAAACCAATAATAATAAAAAAAAATCATAATAATAATAATTATAAAATAAAACAAAAAAAATATGATTACTATTCCTCATTCCTCAAGACAGCAAATATAAATGAATAAATGATTATCAAACCATAACAAAACTAGTAGGTTCATATAATAAACTGAATTAAACTGAGCATTGAGTACATCACAATATATAACAAAATGTTTATATGCACAGTTTTCTGCAAGCAACTGCACGCAAACTATATAGAGGTCTACTAATATCAATATTAAGACTATTTAGCAGATCCAACGCAAGATAATTAGTAGGATGCCATTAAATATAAAAACAGTTTTGCAATCTTAATTTCCTTTGTGGAACCCTCCATTTTCTCAATGATTGTAACTCAAAACAGTCCATACTCCCCTCCACCAGTTTCTGGATAAAACATAAATCTAATATTTTACAACGTAGTTCAAGAAGCGGTAAATTTAATCTCAATTGAATAGGAGTGTAATCGTGATAATTATATTCAATCTTTCCCTGAAAAGCCGTAAACCTTATAAACTTGTTTTGTACTCTTTTCAGATTAGTAATATATATTTCATATTGAGGAATCGAGGCATACTCTAACTTTGACCTTACCAGAGCTTGTTAAACAGCTCTTAGGGCGGATAACGGTAATTCGTTACCATTCTTGCAAATAAAACCTAATGATTTAGAGCTACTTATGATAACGTTATTTATATGTTCACGAAATGAAAGGTCTTTATCAAACAACACTACTACGTCTTTAAGTACATTAGTTTTTTATTACCTGATTACTTAAACAAATGTGCCATTCATAATCCTGTTACTTTTGGAAAATGTAATGTGATAACATTTGTCAACATTAATCTTTAAAGCATTTGCTGTAC
>WYDF02076936.1:0-11265 GCA_009867245.2 Adranes taylori | reverse complement strand
TGTAGAATGGAGACCCAGAGAGGAAGCGTACCGAAATCGAGGACGTCCTCCAACGAGATGGACGGACGATCTTAAAATAGTGAAGACCAATTGGATACAAGCAGCCCAAGATCACGAAATTGAACAGCGTTACGGGAGGCCTATGTTCAGCAGTGGACTAGATGAAGGCTGTGTGATGATGATGACACGTAATTGTGTTGTTTTACATAGGTATTGCATCAATGTAATAAGTACGGTATTAGAGTATATATTAAAAAAAAATACTGTAGGACATGTGACTGATTCAGATTTAGCCCATGCGTTGAGAGATACATGGAAACCAAGCACAACATACAAATTTGAAGTGAAAAAACTGGAGTGAAGACGCGTAAATTTAATTTATTATGGCTAGATCGTTGGAACTGGCTGGCATACTCAGACATCGGAAAAGGAGTAATTTTGAAAATACTGTGTCCTATTTAACAAACAAGAAGGAGCTGAGAAAGGATTGCATTCAGGTCCCGCATCGTTGGTCACTCAAGCATCTAATAATTGGAAAGATGCGACTGAACTTTTCAATATACATCAAAATACTGGATATCATAAAGTTTCAATACAACACAACATGGTGACACTCCATTTTTAAATTATATAAAAAATGCTCCACATATGAGTACTGATATACAAAATAAATTAATTTCTATTATCTCAAAGTACATTCAGCAACAAGTATGTACCCGAATAAACAATGCAAAATACTATACAATATTGGTCGACGAGACCACAGACATTAGCCAAATTAAGCAGACATTAGCCAAATTGAGCAGGCAAACTAATGAAGATGATGTTAATTACGGAGATTCTAACAATATTTGTTTAAGACAAAACTTTCTTCACTTTGTTCCAATTCACAGTACCACAGAAATTTAATTATCAAACACGATTATCATTGCTTTGACAGATTTGGGGATTAGATTTGAAACATGCACGGGGATAAGGCTATAATGGTGCAGCAAACATGCGAGCTCTTTTTAAAGGCGTTCAGTCACTTTTAATAAAGGAATATCCAAAAGCCTTGTACACTCATTGATTTGCTATGTATCAATGATGCTTCAAAAGTACAACACATCAGAAACACGTTAGGCACAATACAAGAAGTGAGTGCGTGCTTCCAAACGCCAGCCAAACGAGCAAATATATTACAACAGAAATTGGAATCCAAATCCTTCTCTAGTTTGAAAAAACTTTGCGAAACGAAATGGGTTGAAAAACACGAATCTATTTCGATATTTATCGATAGTTTCTTTGAAATTGTTACTGCATTGGAAGACCTGATGTTAGTAGAACATGATAAAGTTGCTCATCTGTAGTTTTCTTACTACCGGCAATCTATTTATTATCCATATTTAGACGACTTGCTTTCATCGTTTAATGAGAGGTTTAAGTCTAACTCAAACATTCTGACTTCCCTTTTTTTTATTGCCTTGGAAAATTAGCAAGGCAACGTACAATAATGTAAAACGAGCTATAGATTATTACAGAGAAGATTTATGTGGAAATAATACCCTACAATCCTTGAAGCAGAATTTGACTTCTGGAAATAAAAATGGTAAAATGAAAAAAACCCACCAAATTATCAGATAGAAGGTGTCATAAAACCCCTGAAGAATTTTTTCCTAATATTAGAGTCTTGTTAAAAATATTTTCTGTTCTACCGCTTCCGTCGAAAGGAGTTTCTCCAATATGAAAAGAATTAAAACATATCTGAGAAATTCTACATGCGAAACAAGAATTTAGGAAAATTCACTGCCAGCAATTCACCGCGAGCAATTCACCCCCTAAGCAATTCAACGCCTGAGTAATTCACCGTCAGCAATTCATCGCCTTAATAATTCACCGGCGAAAAATGTATTACAGTAAAACTCGAGTTAAAAATTTGATGAAAGCCTGTTAGCGTTATTTTTAAGCAATACACAAATCAATCTATATTTCAAACCCCTATTCTACGGAAGTAATCGACAAATCTTTGTTTATCTAATTTTTATTATTTTAGGTAGTATTATTTGAGGTAACTGTCTATCTTCAATACGACCTACCCCCGTCTACCTATAAGTAATTGTTTATCTTTAATAACTGCAAATACTGCTATCTACCCTGCAAATAATTAAATTTCATTTCAACTGTAGCTCACAGTGAATCACGGTGCATTTTTTAATACACAAGTTTAAAATCACGTGCTGTAGAATGCTTTTAAGTGAATGTTAGTCTTAAAATGGCACTTCCGTTTATTACAACAGAAAAAGGTAAAAGGAAATTGTGCGAAGGTGGTAACTGCTTCTTTAAGGATAGGACAATTGACGAAAAAACACATTGGGGATGTCAAAAATATTCAGCAGACGAAGTGTCCAGCTCGCGTGACAACAGTAGAAGATCAAATAGTGAAACGCTGAAAAGAACACAATCACACTGGTGATGCGGCGAATGTTGAAGCTGCCAAGATTTTGGATGTTGCAAAATCTGGATGCATTTCTGCGATGCAATTAAATTCTGCGTGCAATTTGGATGCAATTCTGCGAAAAAGAGCAAGAGATATGCCGCCTTTTATTCTATCCAATGCTTCTGCGGGATGTAGCCAAGCGGCTGCTACAGAACCAGCAAGTGTGAATACCATCAAACGATCCGTGAGAAATATAAGACAAATACAAGATGACGCTCCTGCTATTCCGGGGCATGGTGGTAAAATTGTACTCCCGGAAGACTACAAAATATCCATAAACGGAGATGAATTTTTGTTATTTGATTCCGGATACGGCGACGAGAATAGAATCATAATTTTCGGCACTAGGCGCAATCTTCAACTTTTGGCTCGAAGTGAGAATTGGTACGCAGTCGGTACATTTAATACAGTTCCATACTTGTTTTATCAAATTTTAACGCTTCATGGATTTAAAAACAACCTTTAGCTGCACTTATACTATGCCTTGCTGCCAAACAAACGCAATTTGCTTCAGAAAAATTAAATTGGGACCATCTGTATCGCCTACCACTGTAACAACAAACTTTGAAAAGGCAATGATAAACGCTATTAGAGCAGAATTTCCACAAATTGGGCAGCAAGCTTGCTTTTCCATTTCTGTCAGAATATTTTCCGAAACATTCAAACCAACGATTGAAAACAACGTTACGAAACAGACGTAAATTTCGCTTTAAATCTTCGTTTTCTATCTGTCCTGGCATTTGTTACAATTGACTCCCTCAAAGAAATGTGCGACAATAATATATTTCTACCCGAAGCGCAAGAGGTCGTCGATTATTTCGAAGATACCTGGTTAGGCCGTCCTACCAGGCGTCAACAGTGAAGACCGCCACAATTTGATCATGCTGTGTGGAACTGCTACGAAGCAGTTTTACAATGATTGTCTTAAACCTACAATTCGCTCAAAGGATGGCATGTGGCATTTGAATATTTTCGATTACTTGCATGGAATAGCGCATAACATCACGTTCTAAACATAGACTGATACAAAATTTAATTAAAAAAAAACTAAAAAAAATATAAAAACAAAAAAGAATCTAAAAAAAATTAAAAAATATATAAAAATAAAAAAAGGGAGAAAAGTAAGCCGACCTCGACGTGACGTCTCCTGAGTAACGCTAACAGGCTTTTATCAAATACAGTAAATACACTCCGTTACCTCAAGTTGCCGTTAACACAGGTTTTACTGTACTATATTTTTCGCCGGTGAATGGCTAAGGCGATGAAATGCTGCCGGTGAATTGCTCAGGCGTTGAATTGCTGAGGCGGCGAATTGCTGGTGATGAATAGCTCACGCTGAATTGCTCGCAGTGAAATTTCAAATTATAAGTCGAACATACAATCTAACTAATAAATTAAAAAATGCAATGTTTATTTTTATGTTTCTCATAAAATAGTCGACTACTCAATAGGTGTCCTTCCCTTAACAGCTTTTCTGGCTATGACATTGATTTATATAAACTGACGAAAATTTTTGAATAAAGATATAACACTGTCTATGATATTTTAAAAATGTTTATTTTGTAATAGATTAAATTGAATCAAAACGTTTAAAAATCAGTTTTTTATTCAAAGTTGGTAACCTTAATCCTAACCCTTAAGATTTTACATAAGCAGAAACGAATTGCACCCAAGTAAAGTGAATTTAAATATTCATTTCTACAAATCTACTCGCGTAAAGTGCTCAATCCTTTGAAGAATTAACAATGGGAAAAGTCGCAAAGAAGGATTTTCCACTTTCCTTCTACTCAATATCAAAAGAACATTTGTAATACAGAACTTGAAAACTCAAACGAATCTTTTACACCAAATTTTGATTTTTATTCTTTCAAAAACGCGTAAGACTTCAAAAAAAAGACGGCAAAGTCTTAATAATCTCCAACTATTAAATTCAACTTGTGTAAATCAATTAAAATAAAAATTCCATGACTAATTAAATTAAATGGTCATAACTTAAATACTAACTTTTTTGAGTGATAGTTTTTTTTTAAATACTGTTGACCTGCGACCAAATATGTTGAAGGATCAACTAAAATTAAACCGCTTCTGCGAGAGTCGTATAGGTTAGGATTCTTAATTTTGATATGAGCGAATACAAGTTAGGATTTTGAAATTAAAGAAGTTTATTTATAAAACTATATCTATTAATTAAACAACAAAATCGGATTTAGGATTTATAGGATTTATTTGGATTTTAAGAACTTAAGTCAGAAAGATTTTGATATGTAAACTTATAAATGATATTAATGTCTGAATGCGTTTAAAGATTCTTATTAATTAAATTTTTGAACTTATTCTAGTAACTCTTTTTTATTCTCTCTAAAATACTTTAGCAACAATTTTAAAAGAAATAATTGTAGATCAGCATATAATTGCAATTTTCAAATGTTTTGTAATAAAAAATGCTTATATATTTCGTATTTGCTATAACCTACGAAAATTATTTAAAAAACAATTTATTGAAACGTACGCAAAATATTTTGTATAGAACAATTGAATTCCCATACCATGTATTTAATTTTAAAATAATTTTGCAAGTACTTTATCTAAATATACGAGGAAGGTTCAAATAAATATAAATTTATACTACACAACAATACCAAAGGATATGAAAAGGGATGTCAAAAATATTTTAGTAAAATGAATGTGCTCGTTCCTGAAAAAAACAGTCAATTATAACTGGCGGCATCAGGGCACATGTAGCCAAAATTAAAAGGCATGAAGAAATATTACGGAAAATATTTCAAGATTTGTTAAAAAAAATAATTTTCAGAGCACCAATTATTCAGTGTATCTATGACCACTTTCTGACGTATATTTAAGTTTTTTTAGAATAAGAAATGCTATTAACGTAATTCCATTAATTGGGACTAGTATAAATATATCAATAATTTCTTTTGAACTGTGCCTAATTATTAGATTTATTAATTGTTTTTATAATTATTTCTGTAACTATGAATAAGAACTATAAATATTTCTTTAACTAAAATTACCTTTAAAAGTGAAAATAAATCGTAACAAATTCCAATAATATTTTAATTGTTAGTATTGCAATTATAAAATATCCTGTCAGATAGTAAATAATTATTGGTTACTAAAAATATTTTATTATTAAATCTAACAGTATATTTTTTATATATTAAAACAATTATTTATTACTTTATTTTAAAAAATGTTAGACGTACAAATTTAATAAACACAACTCACTTTGTTATACATATACTAAAATATTAACTGATGATGCCTATCGAAACCGGTCATAATACAAATTAAACAAAATGAGGAAGTAGAAGGAAACATTTAATTTAAAAATTTAATATTTGTGTTAATACATTAAAACAGTTAAAGTTTAACATAAATTCCGCGTAAATAATTTTCAAAACTATTAACTTACCGAAAGTGTGTAGGTCGACAAGGATGGACTAGTCCTATATGGTCTGCGAGTCGTATAAAAATCGGATTCGTAAACCATTTTGTCAAAACAAATGAATTAAATATTAAACACAACGAAAGAAAACGACTGTAATAGGAATTCTTGAAAACAAGTACCAAATAAATTAATTTAAATAGACGGTAAACACACAATATGGTGATGTGTATTTTACCGCAGACCCGGACGATTTGAGAAAGTTTAGGTGTTTCGGTCGATTCCAAAAAAAAAAAAAAAACGCGCGCAACTTTAGCTGAGACTGTCATTTTTATTTTTTGGTAAACGTCATCAAATCGTTCATAGGTTCGTGTGCTAAAATAATTTATTTTTAGCTTATTCTAGATGCTGATTACACACGTATGTGTATTCACCGTTTTGAGAAATATAAAGACAATATTCATTTATTAATGAAAACAGTTAACTTGGGGTTCAGATTACAATATAATTACATATAGGTGTCCCAATACTGTACAAGTTCAATTTCTCCGTTATAACAATGGAAGAGCAATATGTTCAAAGTAGAAATATCTAGGGCCATAGGCTTCCACTCCAAAATTATTTTTACGTATACAGTAACTCCAAAATATAATTTTTATTTAGTAAATCATTTTTACTCACTTCTTCATGTCTCCTAATTCTATAAGGTTTGCTAAGTTTATACCTGATGTTGTTGTATATTTAATTTATTGTATATTGAAGGAAACAAATACCTAGCTTAAACTATTCTAAAGATATTTCTAATTTTGAAAAACACTTCTCAATTTTCTCCGATTTTTTTATATATTGATAAACGAATATGTACCCCTACTTCAGAGTTGTTCAGATTATTTACTTTTGTCATAATTACACGGCAGTCCCGTGTATAAGACGCGTCTTTGTGCAAATGGAATTTTAGTGTCCTTTTCCATGATATCCGTCATTGGAACAGTAAATGCTTGCGGAGTGCTGCATAAAACCCCTATGATCAGGAATCTCCTAAATTCCGATAGAGTACACATCCTTTTCATAACTGAAACGAAAACACAAAAAGATATCAATCTCACAAACTATCGAGTATACCAACGAAATAGTACCATGGATAATACCCAAGGGGTTGCACTGGCAATCCATTCCTACTACGCTAAGACTCCACGCCCTCTCCCCCTAAACCATTCAACATCTCAAATTTGTAGCTGCTGATGTCCATTTCACTAAGCAAAGAAGTTTTTTCTCTTACTACAATCCACCGTCAGAAGTTATTTCGCAAGACCTCTTTCAGTATATAACGACTCTTCCGAAAGCTGTAATAGTGGACGATTGTAATGTGCGCCACCTAGATTTTAGTGACTACAACTCAAATACGAATGGTGATATTCTACCTAGATGTCTCAGACAATTTCCTCTATTACAAATTCGAAAATACAGACCCAACATTTTTTGGTCACACAAGCATGTCTATCATTGACCATATTGTGGTCACGGAAAAAGTCATATAAAATGTCAACTCAGAATGTTTTGCTAGTACTTCCATCGCTTCAGATCACTACCCTCTGCGTGTAGTCTTCTTTTAACTCAACCCCACGTCCCCCGCCTACACGAATCTTAATTCGTGATTTTCGAAATGCCAACTGGCAACATCTACAACATAAAAGAGTACAAAAAACTCCATCTAACATAGAAATGGATAACCCAACTCAAACTTATTTAACTGTTGTCACAATAACAAACCTAATTCAGGAGTCCGCTCACGAGAGTATTCACATAAAATCAGTAAAACTAAATAGACACCCAGTTCCTCCAAATATTCTCAGCATGATCCGAGAGAAAAGGAAAATGTATCGACAATTTCTGGCACGTAGGGATCCTACAATCAAACCTCCTGCAATCAAACAAACTCAATGCTCTAATTAAACGCAAATTAATTGCATAGAAGGAGAACAACATCTAAACTCAAGTACTGTCAAAATTCCAAGTCCTAACAGGACAGAAATCAAATTCCAAAGCTTAACTAAAATATCCCCAAGATAAGCTCATAAACTCACCAGAACAATTAGCTGCACAAACCTACCAAATTCCGCAAAACCCCCTTTTCGACAACAATTCTCTGTCAGACATTGTGGATTCTCTGTCTCATTCTCTTGTGGACAGCTTTGCAAGCAAGCATTCACCTATTCTCAGTTATCACGTCTTCGAAACTTTAAAAATCGGCAAAAATAAGGCCCCTGGAAATGATACACTAACTCGTCGAATTCTCAGTAACATACCCCAAGAAACCATCCTGCTAGTTTCCAAAATATATTGTTAATGTCTTTCACTATGATTTCCTTGGTAATGTCCTTGATAGGATATCCTTGGGAATATATTGTTAATGTCCCAATGCTTGGAAAAGTGCCAGCACGATTATGATACCTAAACCTAATAAAGACCTAAGCTACGTCTCGTCTTACTGGCCGATTACTGCCCTCAATGTCTTGGGTAAAATTGTTTAGAGGATAGTGACCATTCGTCTGAGAAGCGTACTCAAATCAAACCATATAATTCCTGAAAACCAAGTTGGGTTGCTACTCACGACCCACTCCTAAAATTCCAAACTAATGTAATCCGATCCCTAAACAATAGTCACTGTTCCTTGGCAGTGTGCCTGGACATTTTCCTGGCTTTGGACTCAGTTTGGCACTAGGAAATTCATAGGATTAGGGCTTATTAGGAAATTCATAGAATTTAACTTACTCTACCTCACAACTCTCCAACTCAGCATATCCTACTTTTCCAACCGCTCCACTCGTATCAAAGTAGGGAACAAATTATCTAGGGAAATTCATCCTCGTGGCCTTGTAGGACGCCAGTCCCACAAGGCTCTGTACTCGCCCCATTACTTTAAATTGCATATTGTTATGATATGCCTCAACCTGAAACTTAGGATTGTCACAGTGCTCTATATGCCGATGACACGGCTTTTTGGGCCTGCGGTCCACAAACAAAATCTCTCAGCCACAGCATCTAAAATTGCCTCAACCCGTTTTCTGGCTCAGCAAAGAAATGGCTTCTAACACCAAATCCAGCAAAACTCAAGCTATTCTAATCCAGCCCCCAAATTACACTAAAAATAGACATCAGAACTCTTCTGAAATCCAAATCTGCCTATGGGAAGAACCTATCCCATTAAGCGATGTAGTTACGTACCTAGGCATAATTTTCAGCAGAACTTTTAACTGGAAAAATGACCTAGAGTCCAATTTAGCCAGCGTTCGAAAACTAGCTAATCTAATATCAGCTCTCAGAGGACGACTTGGAGGCTGTGACACCAAAATACTCCATCATATCTACAAAACCTATATAAGACCAATTATAGATTACAGAGCAATTCTGTACTCTTCTGCCACAAATAGAGAAATTCATAGGCTAATAACATGTAAGCGTGCGATTCTTAGGGAAATTTATAAACTCCATTATAAGTTACCAAGTGCCAATCTATAAGAACACGGCGCGTCCATTCCTATCAGTGACAGATTGAAAACACTTCAGTCTAAATATACACGTATACCCTCACAAGAAAACAACCCGATAGCCTTCAACATGCTAAGGTCCACTTGGAAAGTCCAAAAGTGGCGGGATACACCAGCTAAAAGACCTTTCCAAGAGCGTCCCGAAGACCTCCAAGAAATCTTTGATACGATACCATTATCCTTTCGTTAAGGACATTAACTTAGAAATATAGAGACAAATTTTATTTAAAAAAGGTATAAAAAGTTATGTAAAAATGGAAAAAAAGACAAGAATATTCCACATATCCTGCTGCACAATAGGACCCATAAGACAACAAAATATCGCTTGCACTCCGGTGCAAGCAGCGTAACATCTAAGGTCAACAGGCAATTACTTGAGATTAATCTAGGAAGTCAGGTAACCTCATGTAAACAAATTTCCTAATCTGTTGACTATGCTATAGCCAGGGTTTTTCTGTAGGTTTCCGTTGACCCTATGTCAAATGTATAGCGTATCTTTCCTGCAAGCTATTAGCTTACCATACTATCTGTAATTTACCACATTCCACCAGTTCCAGGCTGAAGAGGATGATAAATCCTAAAGCCTCCTTTAATCAAATTTCCAACCTCCTAATTTACACAATTCCAAGGGAGAATGGAGTTTTAGTGCGGTACAAATCCCACACTGTTGGATACACGTGCATCGCCTTTTGAAAGTATCTCCACTTCCTACGTAAAACAAAAAAACTTATATCCGATTTGTGAATTACAAATTTTTCAAACTGATTGAATCTTCATTGTCTTGATTATCACTTTGGAGTAAAAGACATAAATTTGTCACAGCACGTGTGATGATTCCCTTAAATGTACGTATGCTGGCAACGCCATCACGTCCAGTATGGAGCTTTAGTAGATGTCCAAGTGTTCATTGCAGAGTCGGCAAATTTGAATCCTTCACCAATACTAAAGTATCAATCTAAATATTATTTTTATTCAGATGCCACTTTCTTCGAATTTGTAGTTCGTGGACATAATCTCTTTGCCAATAATGCTGTTGTAATTGCTGCAAATACTGATATCGCTATAACTTGGTTAGTGATAAATATGTTACGTTTGGATGTGATTTAGAGCAAATAAGATGAACGGCAATATTTCCATCGGTTCCAATGATCCTGGCATATATACATGCACCAAAAGCTTGTTTAGAAGCATCGCAAAACCCATGAACTTTAACGCTACCCTTTGACATAATAGCATATCTAGGAAATGTAGGCTGAGATAAATATTTGAATTCGGCAGTAAATTCACACCATTAATTAATTATTTCTTTAGGTAATGAGTCCCAAACCCAATCAAGGCCTAAACACCATAATTTTTCTAGAATAATTTTAGCGATCACTATAACAGGACTGATTAAACCTAAAGGATCGAAGATCTTAGCAATATCTGCCCAAATTGACCTTTCGATTATATTAGAAATTTGTTCTGGACAATACGATTTTCATAAATTAATTTGTCCTCTTGCACTAGCCATCGAATACCTAATGTTTTTGTTTTATCATTTGATCCTAATAAAAGACTATGTTACTTGCTTACATGTGCATCTGTTAAACGCGTCTTATCATCATTTCCTGTTAAAAGGTCATCCATGTAAAAGTGATTTTTTATGACACCAGATGCCTTTGGAAATTGTTTATTAAAATCTAATCCTAACTGATCATATGCTAGATACGGAGCTGAAGCCGTACGTACCATTTGTTACTGTATTTAACTCGTATAGATAGATAGATAGATAGATAAAACCTTTATTGGCATACAAAAACTAAAACAATAACTCTTACAAAAAACAATAGACA
>WYDF02076925.1:0-11265 GCA_009867245.2 Adranes taylori | reverse complement strand
ACCATCTTACGATCATTGAATTTAATACAGTGTGTTCTTCTTAAAATGAGTTTAAAATTACTTAAGTTCCTCAACACATGTAACAATATGCTCATTTGGTTCGCTGTATATTGAAGGCAAATAACATTTTTATTTGTTCATATTTTCATAAAACTACATTGCTGTTATCTAAAAATTTTAATAGTCATTACTAGTATGTAAGGTTTGTGACAACAGCTAAGGTCTTGTTGATTAGTGTAGTTAGTTACACTTATTATTTTGCTTTCATTTTAATTATAGTACTGAAAAAATCGTTAGAGGCTTTTGTCTGTAATTTTAACATATGCTTTGATGGTTTTAAAACATGAAAACCGAAACGTTGACAGATAATATCAAACGGTGTTAATTTAAATATAGTATGTTGTCCAAATCCGAAGATTTTTATTTAACTTTTATCATTTACGTTGGACGTGAGCACATAACACTATTTGTTCTTTATATTAAAAGATCTGTCTCATACGGTTGTAGGTTATAATCTTTAATAATTGATTTTTTATACGTGTTGTATTTTATTTATTATGTTTAATTGACATTTTATTGATTATTATATTTTATTAATTGATAAAAATTTCTTAAAAATTTTTTAAGAAATTTTTTAAACACGTACTTTTATAATTTTAAAAGTTCTACAGATAGATCCTAAAAATATGTGTTTTTATTTTTAGAACTGCACACGAATTTGCTGGAAATGTTTGCCGGTTAGCGCCTACTATGGGCTGCAATATTGCGAAACCTCTACTCCATCGGATCAACAATGATAGGACACCAACTTTCATTGCCGCTTGTAACCAAGTTATTAACGACCGAGTCCAGGTACTGTATAACATTTTATATTATATCTACAAGAACTGATTAAATTTTTTTATCGATATTTTGAATACTTCCGTGACCAAATAGAAATAGGTTACAATTGATAGCTGTGGGACAAATTCATGCTTAGTATAGACGTTCAATATGTGTAAAATCAATTAAACTATAGCATGTGTAAAATCAATTAATCCACCTTCAGAAATTTAGCCTTCAAATTATCTTCATTTTCTCATTTGCCAAAATTCATTCTCCCATAGCTAAGTAACCCAAACGTTTGGGCGTCCAAGAATTAACTTTAAGCCACCTAAGTGGCTTAAAATCTTTCGTCTAAGAACTAAAAACGTAATAGCATGGAACTCTTGCGTTTCTATTCTTGACCATTTGAAAACATATACGTTTCAAAACGAGTAATTCGCACATAAAGACATGCTGTCAAAACGAACTATTTTAGTCAAAATGTGTAGTTTCAACGAGTGGAATAGAAGCTAGCGTTTATTCTTGACCTTTGCAATGACTGAAACCACTCGTTTTAACTCAGAATTCTTCCTTTCTGAATTGTTACTATGTACGAATCACTCGTCTTCAAACGTATAAGTTTTCGAAGGGCCAAGAACAAAGCCGCTTGACAAATTAGAAACTGGAGGAGTTGGATAACTGAGATTTCAGAATTTGAAAAAAAAAATATTTACAAGATTTATATCAATATTTTTGTTTCCTGTGAAATTATGCAAAAGATATTTTGGTTTGCTTTTATTATTTGCTTAGAATGGAATTTCTTTTTTCGGGTCTTCAAACCAGCATCCTTTTAAACCCTTGAACCATTGTTTGATTTACGCAACGCTCACGTGCCACATCTCTAGAAGGCATGCTTCTTTTTTTTTATAATTGTACTCAGCATATTCTGATCTAGTTTATTTTTGTTAGGTGCACACTATGTTTTAATTTCCGGCTCTTTTAATAGATAATTTATCAAAATAACGCGTCAGAACTGAGTACATTGTGGGTAATTTTCAACGCCTTTGATACAACTGATTGGATCGTAGTGGATTTTTGTCAATTACTTGTTAATTATTATTTTTTCACAATACAAATCTTTCAAAGCACCAAAATTACAAGTTAATTATAAATTTAAAAGCACACAATTAATCATAAACGAACAGGCAATATCAAGTTTGAAATATCATTTAATGCATGACTACTTCAAAATTTTAAATGTTAGTCGTTTTAGTACTGTTTTACACTATAAAGTATTTTGCTAAATAGAGTGCAATTAAAATAATTATATCTTATTTTTAAAAGTAAATTTGTAGAAAATAATAATAATTTTGTTTTTAGGTTATTGTCTTCGTGTTTCCAGTAATGCGAACTGATCTCTATTCAGCCGTGAAAAAGTTTTGCTGTTCACAAGTACCTATTCCCAGCCAGTGTGTTTTAAGTAAAAATCTGTCCAATCCTAAAAAGTCTAGAGCAGTTACCCTGAAAATAGCTCTACAAATAAATTGTAAATTAGGTGGATCTTTATGGGGTTTAAGAATACCTGTAACGTGAGTATTTCTAATTTTTTTTTACAAATTTATAATGCACAATTTTTTTGTTTAGTATTCTTTAGTGCTTTATTGCATGGTTATATTGTAAAAATGTTACCCATTTAATATAATACATAAAATACTTTTAAATAAATCTTAATTTTATTTTATTTTCTAGTAAAAATTGGATGGTGTGCGGTATCGATGTGTATCATTCGCCGGGTAGCCGAATGTCAGTATGTGGCTTCGTGTCAAATACCAACAAACAGTTCACAACCTGGTACACATCTACTTTAATGCAAGAAAGTGAATTAGGCGACTCGATTAAAGTAGGTTTTGGACGTGCTCTCCAGCATTACTTTCGAAGTATCGGCGAAATGCCCCATCAGGTTGTCATTTACAGAGATGGCGTTGGTGATGGACAATTGAAACATGTCCAGGAGTACGAAGTTGCACAGCTCAAAGAGGTAGTTCCAATTACTTTTTTTAAATTAGTTTTGCAATTATACTCTTTAAATCAAGTTTGAAATTTGAAAATGAATTCTGATGAAAATGATGTTCTTTATACCTACGTCCACACGCTTTTAGCGGAGCATATGTAAATCATATTATGACAACTTCGTTACTAAAAATGTAACAGTGTTTGACTCCTGACATTACAGCGGATCTGATAAGAGGACATGTATGCAAACTATGCAATTCCAACTTTTATCAGCACTCACTAACCGAAGGAGACATGGTAACTGTAATCAATAGTGTCACAAGGAAAAGTACACCGGGATTCGATTATGTACCTCCTAAAATTATAATACACTTAATTTCTTGCAATGACGTAAGCTGTTCCCGAAGAACATGTGACAATATTTATGTAGGACAATTTACATATGACACGTCTATTATAATGTCGCATTCAGCATTAAATGAAGTAGTAAAGATAGCAAACCAAGTAGTACAGAAGATGACACATTGGTGCCATATTAATAAATTAATATTAAATAAAGAAAAAACATATATGGTTTCGCAAGAATCATATATTTCATTCGACGTAAAGTCTGAGCAAGCGTAAGTTATCAAATATTTAGGCGTTTATGTAGATGAATGCTTTTCTTATGCAGCACACATAGAGCACAATGTAGTAGCTACATACGGCTGCAGCTGCTTGTTACAGAAGAAATGTAACATATCCACAATACGCTTTTATTACTTCTCTTATGTCAAAAGCACCATAAACTTTACTGCATTTGGAAACAGTCGGGATGTGGCTTGCATTTTTTAATTACAAAAAGAATTTTTGGAATCATTTGTAATGTATATGTAGATGCACACTATGCTTCACTTTTTATAACGTTAAAAGTTTCTGTAGTTTACTCCCTATATATACTCACTATGCTGTTCTATACACAATAATATGTCATTAAACGAAAACATTAATATAGGTATGCAAACTATATAGTGTAAAACCATTGCCATTCCACTACATCGTTCCACTCTTCTTCAGTTCAGTTCGGAATATTCAGCAAATTCAGCAAAGTTGTAATAGAGTACCGGATAGTTTTATTATGCTATCTGGATAGGTTTTATTAAATTATTATGCTTAAGCAAGTTGAAGCATCAGGTTAAAAACTTATAGAAAGGCTATACTATTTATTCTATTAAGGAATATAAGTTTTTTGAAAAAGCATGGTGAAGTCATATAAATATACACCAATAACATAACTGCTAATGAATTTAACTTATTATTTCTAAAATAGCCGAGAAGATTGTTGAAAATATAACTGGCAGTGCTATCGATCCCATCTTGAATTGTCATGATTTCTTATATGAACACTGCAACTCGTCATTATAATTTTCTTTAACTCATGTTTCAAATAATTAAATTCGAGATATACTCTGAAATCTTAAAAACAACAATTCTAAGTACTATTACGGTCTCTCCGTTAAATTACTGAAAGAACAAATTAATCACCTTGTTAGCCCTTTACAAAAAGTAATTAACTCACCCTTTACTCAAAATATATTTCCAGATGCACTCAACGTTGCACTTGTCATTTATGTTTTTAAAAAAGGTGACATCAGGCATTAGTAATTATAAACCTATTTCTATTTTGCCAGTTTTCTCCAAAGTATTTGAACTGCAATATATAATAGACTATATCGTTACTTTGAAGATAACAATTTATTTATCCCAGGTCAGTATGGATTTAGGAAAACTAAAAATACAACTGTTGCTGTAATCGATTTCACTGAACAATGTTTGCAAGCCTTCGAAGAGGTGGAATATGCATGTGCCACTTTTATTGACAAAGCATTTGACTGCATTTCGCATAACTTAGTAGCAAAGCTAAATAGGTAAAGTCTGGCACTCACTTTAGTCTTATCTAGCAAATAGACTGCGATCAGTTACTATTGATGGAGCCTTGTCTGCAGAAGCAATTATGAACATTGGTGTACCTAAAGGATCTATTTTAGGTCCCTTATTGTTCTTAATCTACGTAAATGATTTGCCAAATTTCATAGGTAACTCGACAAAATGTACACTTTACGATACTACCATCCTCAACTGCAATCCCAATTTAGTTGATGTTCTTGGAATGTCCAATGTATTCAGAAAGACAATAAATAAACTTTCAAACTTTTTAGTAATAACATGTAATAATTAATAGTAAATTAAATTGAATGCAATTATGTTAAACATGAGAACACTTAAAATTCATGTAGAATCAGTATATTTAAGACTTATCTTTAAATTTAATGCTCATTGTCATAAAACTATCAATTGATTTTTTACAAAGAGGAGAATTTCACGAAAACTTGTGAACAACTAAAATCACACATGTATAAAAATTAGTAAGTAATGATAAACTGATAAAAATCGGTGCTAAGCAAAATTTTTGAAAAAGAAAAATTTTAAATGACTTGTAAGCAACTTAAACATACTTTTAGAACAGCCAACATGTATACCAAACAAAAAATGGAAGCACAACATCAATTATCAACCTTTTAATCCTTATTCGGAAAAGAATTGATAAAAATAAATGTGTCACAAGGATTTTGATCGATTAACACCGTACATCAATACATGACCACGTGGTAAAGCACGGTAACTCTTGAACTCATATCTCATTAGAAGAAAGTATTAGTAGTAATAATCAAGAAACAGTGAAATAAAAATTAATATCATTAGCAGTAGTAAAACAAGAAACCAGTGATATAAAAATTATAGAATATAGAGTATCGCAAGGTTCTGTATTAGGATCATACTTGTTCATAATTATACACAAATGATCTCCAACTTAAGAGGAAATGTATAATGAATACAGATGATCTAGAATCGTTCTATAGAAATAAAGATGATCAACAAACAACTAAACAAATAGTAGATTTTGACGTCATAAAATAGGAAAACACAATCAAGTTATAAATGAAAACAAAACTCATCTTACAAACACTGAGAAAAACAACTACGGTACGTGCAAATATGAAATGACAGATACCTGATACGGATATCTGATGCGACTATTGAAAAATAATGTAAATTTAAAAGTTATACTACAGGTATATAGGCATTTGTAAAAAGTAAACAGGAACATACATTGGACATTTGAAATCAAAACCACAACTAAACAAACTGCAAAGAGGAGCTCTCACAAAGAGGAAATGAGAGCGAATTTTGAACGGTTACATTGACCAAGACAAAACAACGGAATGATGCCTAAATTTGACATCAACTTTAAGATTATCTTTAACCAACATTGAACAAAATATCGAAAATTTATATAAATCAATGCAATCTCATCCTTCCCATTAAATATTTAAATTCATGAATTAACGTTTTTGTGATTGGTTTTGTTAATAATTTTGCTTTTCTTTTGTAATTGTTTTTACGTTTTGTTTTTAAATTTGAATTTTTGATTAAATATGTACATATTTAATCAAAAATTTTCTTGGGTTATTTTTTTCTTAAAACAATGTGCAAAAATATTTTTGTTTTGTTGCAGTTAGTGACATAGTTTACTGAATATAGGTTTAAGCTAAAAAGAAAATCATCAATAACAGATAATACAAAAAAAAAATAATTACAATACATTACTATATTTATATGCATATTTACATAATTAAGAAATATTCTTTGATTTTTATGAAATGTATATTCTACACCTTAAGTAACTTCTAAGATTTCTTGAAACTTCTATAAATGAATATTAAAGAAAGATATCTGTTTACCAAATTATAAGTCGGTATTTGAAAAAGTATTACATTTGTTGTTTAACGTTATAGGTTTGTAGATCTCATGAACTAGAAATGGATATTTGTATGATAGTTGTGCAAAAACGGATCAACACACGTTTTATTACAAGACAAGGAAATCCGCCACCTGGAACAATAGTTGATCATACTATTACCAGACGAAATATTAAAGATTTCTTTTTGGTTCCCCAAAATGTCAATCAAGGTAATGCAATTGTTGTTATATTTATAATTTAGGGTGAATCAGATTACATTTACCATTTGTTCAGTTCACATGCCGTCTGGACCTCTAGCGGTGACGTCGTACGCGCGTTTGACAGTTGTCATTTGACGAACCAATATGGCGGTTGAAATATGTAAATGCTACATAGAGTAGATGTTGAATAAGTATATGCTACATATGGTAGATGTTGCAAATTCTGGAGCTCCTAAAAGTCAGTGTCCCTTCTATGACGGGTGAAAAAAATTGTACCCAGTCTCCCCTCTCCGAGCAGTATGTCTGGCCCAAGTGTCATGATCGATTTGCAACAAATGTAGTAGGTTAAAAATGAACGAAATGCACTGGCCTTGATGGACAAATGTACAATGCAGTGCTAAAAAATAGCGCGGAAAAAGAATGATTTATAATATGGCGTGTATCAGTTCTAGAAGAAAATTGATATCCCAAAACAGTTATTTCCAAACATTTTTATTAAGAAAATGTGCCAAAATCCATAATATATAGTATAATTTAACGTTTTGAGGAGGGACTGAGTACTGAGAAAAAAACTTGGCTCCTAAAGTAGTTAAAATTACACCAACAAGAAAAAACGTTATATAGCATAGTCCCATTTTAAGAATAAATGAGAAAGCAAAATACTCGCACAATTTTTATTTTAGACTACGAGTCTTATTATATTTATTATTTATCAATTAATTGAAATTATTGATAAATGAAATGTTTCTGTATACATGAAATAAATATAATTAGCTCCTGCTAATACAAAAGGCACTGCTTGAGGAGAATATCGTTCTGACTTGCCATAGGGTCGAAAGAAGTTAGTCAAGCACTAATTCGGAAAAATCGTGTTATCAAAACCGAAGTAGATTTGTTTTTAAACACAGTCTCGTACATTAAACTACGTTTGTTTATTCGATTTAATCTTCTATACTCACCATTATTTTTCAAAGTTGTGGTTATAAGATTATATTATAATTTGTTTTTATAGAAGTTTTTTTCTAGATTCGTCATACGAACTTTAACAAGATTTCTGTAAAACGTCTCTAATTATAGGATCAGATAGGTAGAAATTGTATTACGTAGTATAATTATGGCTATAGTACAAAAAGGCAAACTCCTGTTTTTTTCAAATTCTTTAATTTTACCTTTACTCT
This sequence comes from Adranes taylori, assembly GCA_009867245.2. Taxonomy (NCBI): domain Eukaryota; kingdom Metazoa; phylum Arthropoda; class Insecta; order Coleoptera; family Staphylinidae; genus Adranes; species Adranes taylori. The sequence continues at coordinate 3,268 of WYDF02076925.1, read as the reverse complement.
TGTTTAGAGTATAAGCTATAAGAAAATTTAAAAAAAAAAAGAATTTTGGGAGTTGGGAAAGTGTTGAAGTTACTTTGACGTAGGTTTCGTTCTTCCGAATGAGACACCATTTTTAGGTCTTGTTTTGGCTCTAATTTTAATGTTTTGTTTTTGTTTTTCGGCTACTTTTTGTTTTGTTTTTATTGTTAAATTTTTTGATTGAATTTGTGCCAGATCTGTCTCCTAATCAATTTTTGTCTCCTAATCAATTTTTGATGTGCACTGTTTCTTATTAACTTTGTGTATTCCGGAAGTAGATAACGATTCTAAATTACGCGTTAGAACTGAGTAAACATCACTGCGGGCCATTTTAATGCCTATTTATAGTTGTTTCTTTTATTTCGATTTTTAAGAAACACCGCATACATGATACTGATATTGATACATTTAGCCAGTAAAATTCTTATGCCCATGTTTTTTTATGGTTTTAATACAGTTTTGGTTTTTTTTTCAGGTACGGTAACACCGACTCACTATATTGTATTAGAAGATACTGCACAATTAAAAGTGGATCATGTGCAAAAACTTACATATAAAATGTGTCATCTTTATTATAATTGGTCAGGCACAATTAGAGTTCCTGCTCCTTGCCAATACGCCCATAAAGTTGCGTATTTAGTAGGACAGTATATAGGCAAACCGCCTAATCCAATTTTAGCAAATAAGTTATATTACTTATAAACGAAAGATTTCTCGTGTTACAGATGTATTACAAAAAATTTATATATTTCGTATATGATTTACATAGTGCTGTTTAATTGTGATTGTATAAAACTGTACATAAAATTTGAGGAAATGCTGTGAAGCGGTGGTAAAATAGATACGAACTTAAATTGAAGTTCACTGAATTAGTTAATACAGATTATGTTGTGTTGTCACTTTAAGAGTTTCCAACTAAACCTCATTACAGTTGAGCTTTAATTTGCTTAAAAATTTCAAATTACTTACTAAAGTTACCATGACCAAGTATGAGTTTCATAATGTTTGGTCTACCAAAAGGCACGCGCATACCTTCCAATATTGATTCACGCTTTTCGTACGAGCCGTTATGAGCAAGTTTTATTTTTAGATATTACTCAATGGACAAATATAACATGCACACTCTAAATCTGTTGAAACTCTAACCCTTGCTCAAATCTTTACCGCGTTTAGGATTAACATCAATCATTATTTCCACTTAAATTGGAGACCGTAATATTGTTATTTTGTTTCTGCATTTATAAAAAATCATATTCACTTTGAACCATTGCTTTATGTGCATTGGTACAGTTATTTTGTTTATTGTGTTCATATTTTTTTATTCAATTTTATTTTGTGTTTATTAATCTTATTTGTTATCTTTTATAGTGTATCAACTCAAAAATATTAGAAGTAATATTTAGAATACTTAATGTGTCATAATAACTAACGTGCAGATAGGATTTGTTAAGATGAGACAAGTTTTTTCACTTATTTAAAAGCAAAATTTGTAGTCTTTTTAAATACGAGGGAATAAATAATGATAAAATTAGGATTCATATATTCGAATATTTTTTCTACTCTTCTCCTAATTGAGACAGTTTTTTTTTATTGTTGCTTGGTTTAATTTTCTGTTTCTCGCATTTGAAGAAGCTGCTTTGCGCATGATCAATTATTTGTTTTCATTTGCTGGAATTCATTCCTGAATCAATTCTTTCCGTATTCTTACAGGTTACTAATCTTTAAAATGTTACTTCATTACTTTGTTTTGATGTTGAATTAGTATTTCTTGTTTAATTTTTATTATTAGTTAGATAGTATGTTCGAGATATTAGTTAGATAGTATAAGTTTAGATTTATAATTTACATGTTACCACAAAATTTCTTTTCATTATTAATATTAGATAAAAGCATCTTCGAAGTCGATATTATTTTTGTTATTTATCGTTTTATTGTATTAATGTTTTGTATGAACCTCGTTTTATTAATTGTATTGAAAAAATGAAATGACTGAAAATATTTAAATATTTGTGAAATATTTAAATTAACATACTGTATGTTTATATATTTCTATTTTTTATACTATTTGGAAATAAGTTTCATTAAAGTTTCATTAAATTAGACGTAGTAATTTTTAAAAGTGGTCTTTCAACTATAAAAATTTAATTTGTTTTATATCTATAGAATCTAAGAAATAAAAACATTGTGTGCGTAATTCATGTGTACATCATGTCACTTGCTAATTTTGTTTAGCAATAATTCCTAAAAAATCTTAATTACTGTTCTGACTCCAGAACTGTCCAAAATTACCGACTACATACCTCTATCTCTTGATGTAGAGTTATTTCAGAATTCATAATTCATTAATCTATTCACGAATCAGCTGCATCTTCTTGCAAAAATGCCTCATGTCTTTTGGACAATCTTATATCTGATTGACTATCAATTTAGATTCTCCATCGACAGCTAGAGCTTCTGACTTGTTCAGATTTATTACCTCGTCGTTACTGTTATCTATATCATATAAATATCTGTTTGGCAAGCGAGTCAGAGGTACTATGTGAATCCATTTGTGTCTTATTTATTTCATAGTTAGTTTTCTTTAATTTTAATGTGTCGAACATTTCAAGCCTCCAATTTATAGTTATATATATATACCATCTACTTTATGCATTGTTAAAATTCTTTTCTTTTATTCAGTTGGATCAATATCATAGTTTTTCTTCGTATATATCTTCCTTAGATTGATGTTTACATTTACATCATACTTTTTCTGTTTTCAAATATATTGCACCATTTATCTATCACCAAAACACTATTTCATCAGTTTTAAAAATACCCATCAGTTTTAGACTATGTACCAATCCATGTAATATAATGTTTTTAGAAATCTTGGAGCTTGATAAAATATTCTTCGCACACTGCCTTAAAAATTACATATAAACAAATTTTATATTTTTCATACCATTACTAATATAAACTGTCGGCTGTGGGATTATTTTCCTTTAATGTCCTGTGTGTTAAACGAATAGAAAATATATTTGAAAATGTAATTATTTTTCGAAACTACGAGCAACATTTTAGTTACTTATACCTCAATTGATTGATCTTGTAGGAACAATTCTCTAATTACGATATTTTAATTTTATTGTTATATAAATATATTAATAAATAATTTGGAATGGAAAAACATCCGCCTCTCCATCTATCTCCTTTTATTCTATTTTAGTTTTTACTGTTATCATGAACACAAAAATAGAAATTCCACTTG
>WYDF02076914.1:0-11265 GCA_009867245.2 Adranes taylori | reverse complement strand
TTTATTTATGTTTATTAATTTATAAAAACCACCAATTGATTGACTTAGAAAGGGCGGCAAATTGGAGACCGCCCCGGACGGCAAAAGTTCTAGGTACGCCACTGATGACACAGCTTACATGTTGTGCAAATTTACTATTTTCTACAGGAAACAAATACATAGCAGTTTTAATATCCGACGGCTAAAATCTTGATAATGAGTATTTACACAAATCATAGGTAGAGGGCGCACTCCACGGTGGGGAGATAAAATAATGAGTGAAAGCAATATAACGGGTGTGGTTATTATCACTGATCTAGATTTAATTAACGATAAGTAATAAATCGAAAGTGGGTAATGTGCAGCAGCTGTGTGCATGCATGTGTGTTAGTAAATCGATGAAGCGCTAATTGACTTAAGTAATTAGGACCGAAGGCCGTGACCGAAAGCGTACTGTATGAAATTAAGCAAGTGGTAGGAGCAGCCGGTGACATTAATTGGTTAAGGAACCATCATGGCTGCTTATAGTTAATGAAGTAGGGTCACAAGTAATTAAGCTAAAAACCTTAAGATTTGCATAGCCGTATCAATAAACGAAGGGGAACTAGTGTAAAAGTTTTGGATAAGAATTTGGTAGGAAAATCGGTGTAAACCGAAGTGTGGACCGGTTTGGATAAAATAACGGGTACTGACGATTTGAAGAACAGTCGTTTATGGAAAATTAAAACCTTGATCTTACCAGCCAAAATCGCTGCCGGTTTGTTTTTTGAAAGTAGAAATAGAATAAAGTTAGAATCAAGTTAGGAATTAAATAAAATTATCCGATTAGAATTACTAACGGACTCAGGTTATAAATATTAGCAAATTAAATTAGAGTTATTAGTACATTAAATAGAGTTAATCAATTAAATAATTTATTCATTTTTCCATTCTAATATTTCTGTGTTGCTGTCGAACGCCAAAGCCGTAAAGTGACTGTGTTTATTTTATTTGATAATTTTTGTTTGCGCATTCTTTACTGATTTGATTTCCGACGTACGTTATCTGCATTTATTATTTATTGTGCCGCAATAATTTTATTCGAACTTTAGTCAGTGAACATTTCTAATTTTGGTATGTGATTAATTAACTTAAATTCTATTAATTTATTGTTATAATTTCCTGAATCTAATTGAATACATTGATGCTAAATTTATCTTGCGTTCTTATTTATTCACGCCTATACCTGTGAGAAATATATCTTAAGAATTCGTAATAGTTGGTACCAGCCTTTAGCCATATTCTACCCCTGAACGAGTCAATCTCACATCAACAAAGCTATCCACGCGTACGAATTTCCAAACCGATCCCAAATTCAGTTAAGGGGTTAGGTTCAAACCTGGAGAGGACGAATCTCATCCCGTAGCTAAGTAGTGGCAATAATTATGTTGATAGAAAAGCATTTTTGTGATAGATAGAGCAAAAAATGTTTGTTAATAGCACAAAGAAATAAATGCAAACCTTCAAAGCAAAACTGATATGCTAGAAAAACTAATGGTTTTTCATGAAATTCTAACCAGATATAAAGATAAATTGGAATGCAAATGGCATCCTAGAAAAAGCAGCTGACCTAGAAGCCATAGTCTCATTAGAAAATAGCGATATCGCTTGCATGTAGGAAACTCATCTAACTAATACAAAAGAACCTCCAAAAATAAATAGATATCATAATGACAACAAACTCGGAAGCCCAAGAGGAGGCCTCATAACGTATATCAAAACGGAAATCAAAACACTGCAGTTATGATGGACATGAGCAATGCAGAAACACAAGGATTTACCAAAGCTGGTATAATAAGAATAAATTTATACAACACGCATGCCAAACCAATGATATGACAGAATTGGAGAGCTTTGTAAAAATTAGACCTAAAACAATTTTTATAGGAGATTTTAACGCAAGTCACATAACATGGAACAGTTATAGGAACAATAGCGAAGGCAAAATATTTGTTTTCAAATTTGTAAGCAGTGGAAACTACATACTGTTGTATTCAAAAAACTTTATAATATATAAAGTTTTATAATACATTCAAAAGATAAAATCACTGAACCAATAGCGCTACAAGAATTGACCTCCGATTACCTGCCAATTAAAACAGAAATGAAATTAACGCATTAATCAATGAACACAAAAGTTGCTAAACAAACTGAACATTATTTCGTAAAGAAATTAACTCCAACCTCAAGCCTGCAAATATTGAAACCCAAGATTATTTATAAAAAGAAAACAAAATATTACTAACGTCATTCAAAAGCATACAAAAAAAAAACTACTAGAATAATATGCAATAAAGGCCATAAACCTATGCTTCCGCAATGTGTAAAAGATCTAATAAATCAAGGAAACCGCAGGAGGGCCAATCTACAGAGAAATTTTAATCAAAGTTTAAAAAATGGAAGCAACGAAATATCACAAATAATAAAAACAACTATATTGTCAATTGAAATAAATAATTGGGAAAAAACACATCAGACAAGTAGCAAAAATCCAAATCGAATGTGGAGAACCCTAAAAAATAATAAAAATAAAAACACACCAAAAGGCGTAGGAATACTCCGTGGAACAACCGGTTTAATATTTGATGACCAAGAGAAAGTTGAAGAAATACCTCGAACGCTCATATAAAAATTCATGGACGTGATGGCCACCCCATCTTTCATATAATGGAAGTCCTACGTTTTGCTTTATCTTGCATTATACAAAACTTAAAGCTTTTAATTTTGACTGTCACCGTATAACTCATCTATCAAATTCAATTAACACAATAGTTTCTTAGGCTTCGCACACCAGACTGACTTGGCCTTCTGAATTCGTCTTAACACGAATTCGCTTACCCATTAATTCCCTGGTCCCGATATTTGCCTACGGTGCGGAGAGCTTCGCTGTCCCGCTTTGACGCGGCCTGCTGCCGTTTTTGATGTACAGTTTCCCCACTGCCGTTTTTGAGTCACATTTTCTAGTGTCCGCTTTGCGTAAAATTGAAATGCCTGGTTCTTACGCATATTCCTCAAGTTTTGATTTTTTAACTTTCATATGAACTGACATATTTAATGTAGTACAATAGCTGTTTTCGAGAAAATGGATAGTAAATTTTACAAAACATAGACCAGCCTGTAAACATGTAAAATTGTAGTTTCAAATAAAATTGTACGGGCTTTTGGTAGCCTATATAATGGAGTTTATTCATGTATTATATCTTTCATAGTTCCTGAGATATATCGAAACGTTGGTAAAATTTTTAACGTGGCAACGTGTCTTTGTTCACAAGTTTCAGGCATGTTATTAATTTCTTTCAACGCATAATAGAATATACTAGATGTAATGAAAATTTCAGTGCTCTAGTTTTTACCTTCGGGCGGTCGCGGTAGCAACTGGTACATCAGTCGCGGTACATTTGAGAGATGCACAATATAAGAGATCTTACAATATTAGAGATCAGTGAAACAGACACCGTGAAACAGACACCGTTTCACAGATCATCATGAAATTTTGAACATATGTGTATTTTTTTGTTCGTGTCCGTGCTAAGGCCGTAGCAATTAAATAATGTCGCTGGCGGCGGAAATTAGCCAATGTGGCTGGCCGCGACAATTAACCAATGTTGCTGGTCGCGGCAATTAACCCATGCCGGTGGCAATTAAGCCAAAGCCTCAGTATTTGCGGCATGTCGCTGGCCGCGGCGAAGCCACAGTAATTTGACCATGTCGCTGTCCGCGGCAAAGCCGCGGCAATAAACCGTGCCGCTATTTTATTCCATGTGCTGCCCGCAGCAAATCCGCGGCAATACAGAGAGTAAAACTGTCCGTTAGTAATACTATAAAAATAAACAAACAAGTAAACATCATAAACATATATCAAGAATTTATTATTTTTGTCTTCATCATTTTCTAATAATAAGCATTCCAATTCTGCAACATCTGCTTCTATGTCCAGATCATACTTTTTACTAACACCCTTTCTTGACATTTTTGTCTGTTCTAATAGATTTATTCATTATAAAGCGGTGTGTTCTATATGCATCTAATAGATGACACGCGACCCGCCGAACGTTAAAACTGAATTTCTGAATAAAATGATAATTTTGAACCCCTCGGAAAATTATAATCTGCGCCCATACTGCTAACAACATTGATTCAATCGTAAAAGCACCAAATTATATATGTTATAGTCTTATAGGTCTCATACAACATAAAATATTTTTTCCTGTAACTTTGCATATAATATTTACGACTTTTAAATGTATATATGACTGTTGAATATCGGTTGCCATGGCGACAAGTTACGAAATTTTATGTTGTTAAGGCTCATATCTTTGAAACAATAAGAGTTAGATCTATCATGTGTGCTATCATTTTAAATATAATTACAAGGGATATCGAAATTTATAAAAAGAAACATGGTGTTACTAAAGAGTTTTTAGAAAAAAAATGTATTGCTCTAAATAGGTTTAGTGTATTCAGTTGTTCGTATTGGTAAAATGGAGGTTTCTTAGATATAATATGCTACCCGAGATATTTAGGGCAGAAATTTGTTTTTCAAAGTCAAATTAACCCGATACTAAGTCCGTTAAACTCGATTAATCCCTTAAATATTAAAGTATCTTTCAATACAAGAAACTTAAAAAAAATTACTGCGAAAGTTTTCGAGGAAATGGACTGTAAAATTTTCAAAATACAAACACCCTGTATTATATTGTGATTTTAGAAACAATATTTCAAATAAAATTGAAGGAGCTTTAGGCAGACTATAAAAGAAAGTTTATTCGAATGTCCTATCTTTTACAATTTTTGAGATATGTTGAAAATATTTTGAAACTTTGAACGTGGCAACATTCCGTTCTGTACAAGACAGAGACGTCGGTCTTACTTTATTCGACGCAGAATACGAGCCTCTATATGTGTGAAAAATTTCAGCCTCGTAGTTTAAAAACTGAGTTTTTGTGAAAAGAAAATGGCGCTTTTCCGCCATATTGAATTAAAAAAAAATGAAAAAATTATATTTGCGAAACATTTATGTATACCTGTGAAAATATTTTTAATTTTTTTTGTGTTAAATTGTCCTTGAAGTCTTCTCTTTTGACTACGTATAAATGGTTTGTACTGACGTGAATATAAGAGACGTACTAAGGTGAAATAGGAAAAGTTGTCAAAACATGAATCCTACATCTTTCCTACACCTTTAAGTATTGCATACGTATATGGTATATGAAAGATAAAAAACGATTAACAATAAAATCACAAAATTCATGAAAGAAAGCTTCCAGACACCAGGAGAAATCCAAACAAGCATAGCAAAAGTAGTATTATCAAAAACGTCCAAATAAGGCCCCAGGTGAACACCAAATAACAAACCATCACCTTAAGAATTTACCAAGAAATAGCAATCAGCGATATGACCACCATCTATAATAACAACATTTCCCATAGCCATGGACAACTGGCAAAATATTTCCCATTACACAATCCTAAATAGAATGATATACATAAAAGAAAACCGAAACGTCAGACAGGAAGAGCAATTTGGATTCAGACAGGAAGAGCAATTTGGATTCAGGAAAAGCTTAAGCACAAATTTACAAATAGTAAGAATCACCAATAATACATCAATAAACTTCAATTTGAATCAAATAACCGCTCTGGTCATCCTGGATATTGAAAACTTTCGATATAACCTGGCACTGGGAACTAATTTACAAGCTTATCGAACAAAAAATAGAACCAGTAATAATAAAAATTATAATATCATATTCATCGAATAGATTCTTCTTCGTACGTGCAAACAATAAAAATTCGAAAGCATGTGTACCTCAAGGCGGCATCCTTTCTCCAAATTTATTCCTACACTATCCGGGCGATATAACACAAACATCGGATATCAAAATGGCCGCCTTGTTTGCAGATGGCACGGCAATGTATGTAAACTCATAGCGAGCCGACAACGCAGCCAAGAAAGTCCCCAATCACCTTCCTCAACTTAATGGGAGAAACAGTGAAACAACAAAATCCACCAACTATTTAGGAGTGACTCTCGACAGTAAATTAACATTTACGGAGCACATAAACGAGGCAAAATCAAAAGGAGCAGTATCAATGATAGTAGCATAGCCCATACTCAACAACTTCTATCCACACGATGCGAAAATAGAACTTCAACTTTGTAAATCATATGTAAGACCACAAATATTATACGCCTCCCCTATATGAAGTAACAGCTGCGAATCTAACATCAAGAAGCTACAAATAATCCAAAACAAATCACTAAGAATGATACTATACAGGTGGAAAAATTAACGCATCAAAATCTTACACGACGATAGTAAAATTCAAAATAAAACTATCACACCAACTACCACATTTCTAAATAAAGCACAAACTACCACACCAATTTTTTTTATCTCAAAATTGAATTGAGATTGATCGACCGGCATCGGCTTAGAATTTTCTTTACCTCCAGATAACTAAACCAAGTTGCAAAATAAAAATCAAAAATATATGACAAATATATTTGAATTAAATAAATTAATAAATGTAAATAAAATTAAAAATAATTAGTAAGGTACAGCCAGGAATAATTGTAATAAATATTTATAGATACATTGTAACATTGTAACATTGATACATTGTAACATTGAAAGCTTCAGCTTTATTGTATATATTGTTAGTGTTATAATAAAATATTTAAAAAAAAAGTAGTTTCTTTACCTGAACTTATATAAATTAACTTAAACAGTATTTAGTAAATGAGGTCGAATGTGACCCCAAGTGCGCATTATTGTACTGAAATAAAAACAGGTATCCGAGGGTTGAATTCTATATAGAATCATTCAAATTTTAATTTTAAATTTTATTCTGAAGAAACTGGCATTAAGAAGACACATCACGAACATTCTAAATTAGAATCATATAATAAATCTATTTAATCCAATAAACCGACTATTAAGTTTTATTACATAGTTATTGAATCTAACTTATGTCAAAATTCATTTTATTGTACCTTGCAATATTTTCATGTTAAAAATAAATTTGTTGTAGAATATCAGGTTGTCATTTTCTTATTATTTTAAAATCATACGAGTATAAGTAAGACGAAAAGTAGATTGTCAATTATATATATATACAGCTGTAGATATCCACTCTGCTTTATTGTATTACGGACAGCAATTTCCTTTTAACAAAATTGGATGAAAATCGTTAACAATTCGTTTCGAATTTGATAAAGAACGTCGCGGCGCAAGCGAGGAAATTGTTCTCAGTCAAATAACTGCTGATATTATCAGTTGATTTGCGGTAAAAAAGCTGATTTATTTCCGAAGTTCTAGAAACAATGAATATATACAATAAATACGGAATATAAAGAAATTAAACCATTATAATTTTTTGAAGAATACATGTCGCTAATTTTGAAAGAAACCGACATAACTAAAAAAATTGTAATTGCTTCCATTTGTCATAATCAAAACGAAATTTTATTTTTATATAGAAGAATATCACGAAAGTAATTCGCATGTACGACTGCTAGAGTGCTGTTATGTCAGTGTTACATACACAAAACGTACTCTATCATTTGGGGAAACAGTGTCACCTTATTAGTTATTCAGTAAGGTTTAGAGAGTGCACATGACGATTTTGCTTAGAGTCCCACAAGTCAAAAAGTGTTATGAGACAAAGCATGTTATGAAGCATAAATTAAATAAATTACGTAAAAACCTGGCACTGAGCAAAGCCCGCTAGCTGCGTCCGGCAGCAGCAGCCAGCAGAGCGACCAGCCAAGTCAGCCGAGACAGCCAGCAAAATTATAGCCAACGATAGTCGTCGAGAAAATAACGCGCCTGGTAAACGTTATCATATATCGTACACTGTTCTGTCTTGAATCACATGTATATTGAATGGCTTTGTTTCTCTTCCTACCCCATTACACACATATTTCCTATTCACTATTAATTGGGGTTGGTTTTAGTTGCTCAGTAGCGATAACTGATTACACTTGCTTCAATTGGGGTGTAATTATAGATTATAGTGGTCCCCTATCTGCAAGAGTCACTGGAACTGTATCATTCTAGCCCAAATTAATCGGGGGTCACTCGGTAAACAGAACACACGCGCTAATTTGGTTGTTATTATAGCTGACAGTGGTCTCCTTTCTATGTCATTCATTGGAGTGTATAATTCTAGTCCGTGTCAAACGGGGTTAGTTCTATTAAAATCGCGGTTAGTTTTAGGAACATAACACCCGCGTTCATCGGACTGTTAGTAACTTAAAGTGGACTTCCAAGATTTCTTACTTCTCCGCTATACATATCGTGCATTTAGATTTACCCCCCGACCTCTCGTTGTATTATTAGCTATTTGTACATGCTTTCCTCATTATTATTCTTTTATTATTTTATCAGCGTATATTTGAACTATTTTATTTACACCGCTTAAATATTGTTTTGTATGCTTAAACATAATCGCTAGGTTTAATTGTTAACCTGCATGAATGCGGTATTGATTTGAGTTGTCACTTGTCTGATTGACATTTAGGTGTGCATTTTGTGTTTACTTTTATGTCTATTATCTATGAAGAACAATAGACTGGTTTTATAAATTTGTTAATGCTGTTTTATTAACTTGCAGGTAGAATCTTTTTCAGTTGCCCATAAGAACACCTGGACTACTTACGTACTCGTAGCTACCTGTGCCCTGAATAAGTTCACTGAGGACCGGTGGAACAACAATAATTCAAGCGTGCGAACTCACGTTAAACAGACCTGGTGCCCGAGAATCCCGTTTCCGGAGGATAGTAAAATTCTGTAATAAGATGTTTGTTTGCGCCATTTGTGACAATCGCTAAGACTCCCCATTAGCAGCGTGGCGAGTGGGAGTCTGTCATAAGTACCACGTACTTCATTACATATTTTGGAAGAAAAATTTTGAAATATGACAGTTTTGTTTACAAAATAAGGTTAGATATTATATCCTATCCTGTTTTATTTTGAATTGTGATACTTTTCTCAAAAGTTGTGCCAGTTTTAAGCAAAAATTGATGAACATAGTGATGTATTTGTTTCAGTCACAACAATCTCGTATGTTTCGCGAAATGAACTTATTTTAAAATTAGTTGCCAAAAAATTTTAACAAAACTTTTCAATTTTGCAACTACAACGTTCAAACAATACCGAAGATGATACACAGTACAGTGTCAACTCTCAAGGTTGGTTCTGAATAATAATAATTAATTTCTGAACACAGTTTAATGTAATTGTACTAAAAAACATTTTGTTACATCTACTCCGATACGCAAAATAACACTGAGGATCTCTAACGATGATAGTGAGCAGAATGATAGCAACTTGAAAAACTGATGAAAAACTTTCTAAAATTGAGTTGTGGATAAGATTAATTTGTTATATCTAGTACAGTTTAGTGTATTTCTTATAATTGAAACTAATTTTCTTTCTTATAGCTATTCGTATAAAAACTGACAGTATTACGAGTTTTCAGTGCACATCAATCTCGTACTGGTTGTTGATTTTGTAGACTGATTGAACTGATTGCAGAGACTCAGGCGACAACTACGCTAGGAATTCCAAAGAGTGTTGGAGAGAACTGTTTTAATGATTTTAATTTTGACACTATAGGTGCTGACCCTAATTTCGGTGACTCTTCTAGTCAATCATCAGGAAGCTCCAGTTCTGATGTAAAATTTGCTGAAAGACCTGCCAATTCTCAAGGGGTGATAAAAAAGGAGAGGTAAAATAAAAGTTTTATTTCCTTGTAATAATAAAACTTGAAAGAGGAAAAGGAATGTTCAAGTATGGCAAAAAATTGAAAGCAAACTCCTAAGGAACTGTGGTAAAATTTACAAGTCTATAAAGAAAATAAAACATGACGATGGAATAATTCAAAATACTCGAGTAATGAGAGAAGCTCGGAAGATGTTGCCCGCATGTGGGCAAAAGTGTCGGCTTAAGTTTAATTTTATAATGAAGAGAGACAAAATATTTTTCAGGAATATTGGAAACTGGCAGACTTACAGAGGCAACGCAATTTCATTAATGCTAACATGACAACTGCACAGTCAATGTACCGCTATCAGAAAGAAGATAGTCGCCGTCGTCTGAAAACTGCTTTTTGTTTTGGCTTTAACCGGGTAAAGCAAGGGTTTGGAAACAGTTTTCTACTGATAGTTTAAGCGGACGAACCGTTCGAACTGTTGAAGAAAAAAGAAATTCTGTTGTAGGAGTTGTGTGTAATTATTTTAGGGAAAAACATGGTAATCATGCAACTGTGCCCAGAGTAATAAAAGAAAGCATCAGAAAACATATTAGCGCAATCCCAAAGATTGAGAATGATTATTAAATTGCCAGAACTTCTAAAGGATATAGCACGAATTGAAAAAGAGAATGAAAAGAAGTCTGCTAATATAGTAACCGTAATTTTTTACTCTGATAATTTGCCGGACAAAATCAAAATAAAACATTATAACGATGTACCGTAAAGCTATTTTCCCGTTCAAATGGATTAAATGTATAACGCATAAATATTTAATTCCTGGGAATAGTCAAAATGGAGATTGTGTATACTCTAATATTGAGAAGCAAATTTAAAAAGCTTGAAAATCAGATCCGATCTATGTCCCTAACCGTTAAATGAGCTTTATAATATTGGAAAAAACTGGCAAGCCATATACTGAGCACGAGCTTTGTAATGACCAATTTTATAATTTTCAAAATCAAGGTATTGAAATTAATAAAAAGAACACAGAGAAGGAAACTGTTCAAAATTACTGACGTTATGGTTTTTAGAATTGACGAAGATAATTGACGGTGTAGAATAATTCTTATGGTGTGCTAGATTTTAAAGTAGTATTATCTACTAGAATCTTAAGACTAATCGAAAATCATCCGAATCTGGCACTGGTAATCAGAAGCTGTGCCTGGAAAAAGCCTATACTGCTAAGAAGAGCATAACGGAACCTAAGAGAACCGAATTTTTGAGGTTAATAGTAACAAATGTAGTTCCAACATATTACTTTGATCTTTATAACTTGTAGTGATTATTTTTATGTATAAATATTAAATACTCAAAAGTATTACGAAGACTTTTTTTTACTTAAATAATTTTGTGTTGTGTACAAAAATTAAAATTTAGTTTTAAGTTCTAATGTATAAAATTGTTGTAGGCATAGACAGGTGACCAAAAATTGTACAATAAATGAAAGTAAATTTTCATTACGAACGTTTTCAATATATAAATATCATC
>WYDF02076903.1:0-11265 GCA_009867245.2 Adranes taylori | reverse complement strand
TGTGGTATTTTATATTATATATTATTTTAATTAAATAATGTAATACTTTTATAAAAACTTACATTTTTATTTTAGGATTAACTATGAATCCAAAATAATCTCTTTGCAATCAAGTCTAGATAATTAAGCCTTAATTGCACAATTTTCAATCACAACTCACATAAGATACGTTCAGGAGACACTGATTTTAAGTAGCTACGTTTGACTTTTTAACCACATGCATAGTAAAGGCTAGATGGGCGAGAGCCTCGATCGTATTTACACACATCGACACTCGCGGGCGTGGATGCATAAGCACGGGAACGCTCGTCCACACTTGTGGACTTTCTCAATCAACGATTCGGCATAATTTGCATACGTTTCAGCAACAATTATGAATATCACGTTTTTTTCTTAAATAAAAATAAAAATAAAAATTAATTATTAAAATTAAAAACCTAATTTTCGGGCCCCAAAAGTACGGATCCTAGACACTTGCCTAGGTTGCCTGGGCCTTAGTCTGCCCCTGTCCCTATGATATTTTAATTAGTTTATGCTAAATTATTAAATCAAATGTTATTTTTTCTTTTTTGATATTTTTTAAAACTATAAATTTTTTGTAGAGCGTTTATAATTAAAACTGTTTAGTCGCTTTCCGCATAGATTATCTAATTTTAAATAACCACTAAATTTCCAAAATATCCTTTTATAGGCTATTCAAGAATGCTGTCCATAACGGTAGCTCCATGCTCTGCGGTGGCTCCATGATTTCCATGATCTATGCAGCTGCAACGTAGCGTGTCCGTGAACTTGTTCTCCTAGAATGGAATGCAGTTATTTCCTGGTCACTATCTGCTTTCAGATACAAAAAATTTTGTATTTGTGAATTAAAAATGTTATTCTCTCGAATGTAATTGAAAGTAATTAGTTATTAGAATACAATCTATAAACTAAGTTAAGCTGCATGCTTCCAGATTATATTTAATTCAGTCTTTTACGTTTACGGCACGTGGCAATATGGAAATGCGTAGTTCCAGAAAATAGAAGCCAGATAATAATCTGTTTTTATGCGATCTGTTATCTTTACTTGGATTACCTGAAATTATCAGATTCAAATATAAAATTCTCCTCATAAAGAAATATGTTGTAGAACTAAAATTTAAATTAAATTTTATTGATTATCCACTGAGTCATATTACACATGTCATAAATCTTTGTTAAAAGACATTTTATAGCCATGTAGCTTATTCGTTCTTGCAACTTGCATAGCACATAAGAAATGTTCACTTTCTGTTTAAACTTCTATTTCACACTTTAACACTATCTATTTCATTTTAACTTCAACTTTCTATAAGACTCGATTGCAAATATTAGTTAAAACACGCATTTGAGGATGTTATAATCTATACCAATTGCTTTCCTATATTATATGCACCAAACACAACACTTCAGTAAAATTATTTGATATTATTATCATATAGTATTTTATTCCGTAAGGTTGAGATATAAAATAAATAAACAAAATAGATAATAGATTATGAATGGTTATAAGAAGTGTGTTTCTACTTACAAACGACGTCGATTTTCCACGAAGTTTCCACAAAAAGACCCGTGACATTAGGATTTTCCGCACGACATGTTACGTACTTTCCATCATCCTCTGTTGTTGGGACAAAATTCATCTCACTTAATGTTATATTGTCACGTGTTTCATCCTTAAAGCATAAAATAAAAATCATCATCAATTTTGATATTTTGTATCAAATTCCATAATAATAGTCAATGTAAAACTTTTAAGACCATTGTGGTAACTGTATTAAATCCACAACTTGGAACCTGAAACTAGATGATCTGAACTTAAAATTGTGAGCAAAATTCGTAAAATAAGAGGAACATGTACGAGGTTTTTAAAACGGTTAGGAAATTTACGGTTTCAGGACAACAATCCTCCGTTCTTCAGAACTTAAGATAACAAGAAATAATTAGTATACTTTCTAAAACATTAAATGGAGTATTTGGATTACGATTAAATTTTGTAATCATCATCAATTGCTACTCCAATTCTGTATTAGTTTTTCACCATTTCTATAACAGAAAATATTATAACCGGAAAAAGCTCATAATGTCGTGCAACGAAATTTAATTATTGAATCGCTAAGGCAAATTATATCTCTTAAGCTAGGTGTCTCACATTTTGCTTATTCGTGAACATTTTATTATTGATATCTTTCTTATTACTGTAGATAGAAAACTGTTTAAATAGGCCATGCCCTATACTTTCAGTTGTGGATTTACAAACTGCTTAATCCCCTCACACACCGTGTCCTCACAAGAGGACAATCTTTTAGATTTTTTCCTATACAACTTGACTTGTTTCAGCCTTTCCTTCACATTGTACTTGTTCATGGACAACCTGTTCTTTCCGTTAGGTATATATGCTACCGTTTAAAATTTAGAGATAAAAATATTCATTTAGTTGAAATATAGGTCTTGGGAAATATACCACAACTGCTGTGTAGACCCCACTTGTTATTTCTTTATTTATACATGTATTTAGAAACTTGCTTTGGAAATTGTTTTGTTATGTAAATAAAAAGCATATATTATGTTCAAGGCAACTGTATTAGATGTTTGTTGTGCGTTTTCTTAAAATAAATTTTTGAAAAACGTGTGTACTGATTTGAGGACATTTTGAGTCAATGGTAAAACCAACATTCAGATAGATATAATCTCACTTTTATTTCTGTTGCTAAATTTATTCTACATCTTTTATAATGTCGACTCTAGTACCTCAATACTGGGTTTAAAAAGCTCTTGACTGAAGAAGTATGGTTGGTTAAGTGTAATGTAAATGATGGTTGGGAAAATACATCGGAGAATCAAGAACGCGAATCAGAGGGTATATAAAATTTTCTTTTCATATGACTAAAAGTATATCACAATTTATAGCCTAAACCATAAAACTAGGTTTTAGGATAATTAACACATTTATCAAAATTTTGTATACTTTAGTATTTATGTTTAGGTAAACCCAAATTCTGTTCAGGAAAATCAGATTTTTCGACATTTATAGAAAATTCACAATTTCATAATGCAAAGCAAATTTCACAATTTCATAATGCAATTTCATAATGTAACATTGTTGCAAAAATGAATAATATATTGGAAAAGGAGGCAGATGCAAATCTTATAGAAAATTTTCTTTGTGATGATGTTTAGAAAATGTCATTTTAATATCTTCTTATTTTGGATAAATGCAGGAAGTAATTTACTAAACCATATTTTAAATAGTTTAAAGACGACTCAAAAATGTTGAGTTTTCTTCCAAATGTTGAAAGAGATATACGCCACTGTTACATATTATATTTTCTATTTATTTTGTTACCGAAATTTGCCGAATGTCGTAATTAATACAGTAATGGCAAATGCTATAGAACACACTTAGATTGTAAACCAATGAATTCAAATTCACCATTAATTTTAGTTGCAGAAGGATAAAGAAAATATATTTTGTAGCCCAAACTTAAAAACAATGTTTCAGAAAAATTGATGGATTTATCAATATTTAATACACTTTAGCATTTTTTCTAAATTACTAAGTTTTACTGGTCGCGCAGTTAATTAAAAATAATTAGATGAGAGCCAAAGTACCTAGAAAATGATAAGTGACTACAGATTATTTCAATGTACACCAATAGCTAAATTTAAACCACAGGAATATTTTATTTTATTGATATATGGCGAATGCCTTGGGGCCCACTTAGATTACAAACCAACGAATTTATCATTAATTATATTTCCACAATGATATGATAAGTTATCAGATTTCTTCCAAATTTTGGAAGAGATGTACGCCACTAGCGTATATTACATTTGAAAGTCATTTTGTTAGAGGAATTGCCTAAATGTATTTTATTTTATTGATTGAATATTGGCAAATGCTTCGGGGAATATTTAGGTTGTGAATCAAAGTTGACCATTAATTATAATTGCTCAATGATAAAGTAAATGCATTTTGTGGTGCAGACTTTAAGATATTGTTTTAGAAATATTAATGGATTTATCAAAATATTCTACTTTTATGTTTGTTTTTAGGTAAACCCAAATTGTGTTTAGAAAAATAAATTTCTTCGATAGGTATAGAAAACTCACAATTTCAAAATGAAAAACTATTACTCAGATTATTGTATAAATTAATAATATATTGGATGATGATTTGATCAAAAAAGTGACTGATATAAATCTTGTATAAAATTTGCTTTGAAATAAATTTGCTAACCAGATTTCTTACAAATTTTGAAAGGGATATATGCCACTATTTTATATAACATTTCAAATACATTTTATTAAAGAAATTGCTTAGAGTTTTATTTTATTGAAAGAATATTGGCCAAAGCTCCGGGTTACATCTAGATTCAGAACCAAAGAATTTACTATATGCATTTTGCAGCCGAAATTTTAATAAATTGTTTTAGAAAAAGTTATCGGTTTTATGAAGTGTTTGGTTTAGAATTCAAATTGTGTTAAAAAAAATAAAATAAACTGTTTTCATATTTATAGAAAATTTACAATTTTATAATAGAAAATGTTCTCAGATTATTGAAAAATTAATAATGTCTATGAAAATAATTTTATGAAAAAAATGTTGTTATAAATATTGTAGAAAATTTACTTCCTTTAAAATTTTGAAAACGCCATTTTTGTATACATTTTGTTTGGATAACAACAAGAATTAACTCACTAAACCGCATTTTAAATTTGAAAAACATTTAGAAATTATCAAATTGTTTTCAAATTTTGGAAGAAATATACGCCACTGTTATATAATATATTAATTTTCAATTAATCCAATTAATTTTCATAGAGAAATTTCCTGAAAATATGCATTTTGAGGCCGGATTTATTAAAATATAGTGTATGTGAGCATGTCAACATACAGGTGAACGCAAATTATGCTAAGTAAAATACATTTTCTCATTTCCTACATCATAGGAATTCACAATATCACAATGAAAAAATTATTACATTTTTTCAAAACAAAGGCGATGCTCAGTTTTTCAAGAATTAATAACGTTTTGGATAATGGTCATATATTTTGTAGAAAATTAGATTCATTTTCAAATTTGGATAATGTGATTTTTGAATCTTGTTTGTTTGGGTAAGTAACTACGGGAAGTAATTTTCTAAACCGCATTTTAAATATTTTAAAGAAGATTCAAAAATTCTTTTAAAATTTTGACTTGAACATGGCTTATCCTTTCAAAAAGTTTGTTTATTTCTATGGGGTTAAGACATGTGCCTGTAAAACTAGTGCCGAAAGTGCAAATTTTTGTGCAAAAACGGGTTAACGTCATAAAAGACATGATTTTCATAGCTGAATCCGACTTAATGGCGTGCATCGAATGATCCAGGACTGAAAAATCCATATCGTTTTCAGGGGAAAACAAAACAGATGCTCACTGTTTTTATGGATTAAAACGGTCTTATGCAACCTGCATTCCAACCTACCCCCAAGCACCACACAGTATTATTTGGCAGCTATGAGATGTTTGCATGAAGCAATTTGCATAATCATCCTAGATATGTGGTCATTTTATGGATTTTGTACCACGATAACGCACTGTCGCTGAATGCCGCTGTTATCCGAAAACCAAATTCTTGGAATTTGCCTAATTTGGCTTCTTACAACTTCTTCCTGTTCGGTGAACTTAAAAACCAGCCCCAGAGAACGTGTATATCAGCCAAGAATAGAAAGTGGAAAAACCGAAGACGGCTCTAATGGCCACACCGTAAATAGAATATTGTAAACGATTCGAGGATTGGATGAAGCTCGAAACATTTTTCTTGAGACTTCTGTCTGTTCCTTGGAACTTACGAATTTCACTATTATTTTAGAGACGTAAGCATTTTCTACTGGCCTCAAGTAATAATCTTTATATAATTAAATTTAATACGTTTCTAGTTAAATTTTCTTTAAAATTGTGTTTTCAATATGATTTAAAATTTACGTGTAAAATTTTGTTGTACAAGTTTGTAAGGCTTTCGATTACTGCAACGTTTTCTTGCCGCATTCATACTTGGAAACTTTGTTGCAGAGAGTAACCGCTAGATTTTACACCCAAACTTAATTAGCTGTGACCTACCAGTGCCCAATATAGCAATAATCTCAATTAACTTAAATTAATCAGTTAGTTTTATAGTATCATCTGAAGTAGCAGTAATACGTGATAATTAGTTAAATGCCATGCGATGAACTTTTTATACGATGAAGTTCTACATCATTTGTTACATAAAATAATCATAATGAAATATAGAAGGATATTTAAAAGTATTTAGTTTATTTTAATACAAGTAGTAATTATCACAGGTAACAAAATTAAAACAATTGCGTTTGCTTCATATCAAAACGAGACATCATATTACTATATCATGTCTAGGTTACGTTTAATTAGAAACAAATTGCATATCAAATATTTATCTTATTATTTCAGTTAACCATTATCAAGTTCAATGAATTTATTTACTTCTTTACATCTCTAATAAAACTAACGATAGATTTGCTTGTACATGCCAAATAAAACAGGTATTTTAAGAACATGTAAACCGTAGAAATGTTACTAAAACTTATACATTTTATACCTTTAGAAGAGACGTGAGTATTCAGACTTTTCATTGAAGCACGTTAATTCGTTTTAATTCTGTATATATTAGTTGATTATTTTAATAAAGTTGAAGTTGCATTTTTGTAGTTATTTAGCCAATACGGTGGTTTCAATCTTTGCAACTTCCCCGAAGATACATTTCACGGTATCTTAGGGGAAGATATCGTGAAGATTCTTTTGTATTGATTGATTTATATTTCATTTAAAGTGATTAATTATTTTAATATTTTCTTTTAATAACATTTTTAAGGCAACATTTAATATTTCAAATTTGCCTTAATTAACCAAATAAATTGAACCTAATCAATTTAATGATTCAATTGAATAATTAAATCAAACTAAGTATTTTTTAAGTCATAAAAGGATAACAATTTTAAATCTAATTAAGTTCTCTCTCAGCGAGCTACAACTGAAGTAAACACAAGTTTTAGCCAGGTTGTACAAGGTAGTATATTCAAAATATCTAATAGAATACTCATATACAAATATCTAATAGAATAGTGAAATTCTTTTGAATCAGAACGCGTATTCTTTATTAGAGATATATTCATGCTTTCTTTAGAAAAAAATTATATTTCAGTGTACCTATGTAATGAGTATAATGGAATGAATTTTACAAAAAAAAAAACTCAATTTATTAAGCATCAAAGACAAATCAAACGATTTTAGAATATAATACTTTAATATGTTCTTCATAATCTATTTGAATTTAATTCGATGAATTATTATCGCGGATAAGCTTTGAATAGCATTCAGGATCAGAACGATGGTTGAAAAACGCTGCAAATATCTCATAACGATCAATATTATCAATATGCGATATTAAATATTTGGCCTCTGTACGGAACGCGGAATTAATTAACGTAATCTGAAATTACTAATCAGTCGCTGAGCTGCATATTTTGACAGCGAAAAACAGCTTTCGCATGGGATGAAAATTGTTTTTTTATATCAGGACGAATCAAAGGTTATAACATTCTTTTCTTGCCTATTCAGATAAAATAGTTTGGTATTTTGCTTCACTTTTAAATTAAATTAACAAATAGTATGTAACCAATAGTAACCCATAGTAGTCCAGAAGTACCCGACCTAACAAGGACAACAAAAAATTTGGAAAAGCATATCTTTACTTCTCTACATTGTCTCTCCTGGAAAAGAGACGAAAAGAGAAAAAAGGGACTAAATTTTATTAATACGTGTAATTCGATGCGTGAAAGAGCAATTCGAACACGAACTCATTGATGTTGGCCATCGCGATAAGGAATTTGCGAAATTCTTGATGAAAGAAAACTTTATTTTTGGACAAGTATGGCCCAATGTTCGCAGAATATTCGCCGTCGATTGTTTTTCCTTCCTGACGTTAATCATTGAAAACCATCCCACACGCAGACGCCATGACCTTGCTTGCAGATGTAATTGTTTTTGCTGTGCGTGGAAGCTATCCTCCCCTTCCAGTTCAACTGTTCTTTTATCTCAGCTATAAACCAAACATTTGATTAAAATATTCGCATGACGGTGTTTTTGTACCATTGTGTGTAATCGCGGCATCCATTTTGCATAACTGTCCCATGCCCAAATTTTCAGTCAACATGCGACGTACAGCACTTTTTGAAATGCCTGCCATGACGTCTAGCTCGCATACTTTCAGTCGATGGCTATCAAATAGCATTTTGGGGATTTTGTTTAGCATACTCGTGCTCATCTCATTCCGATGTGCGGCTTGGAGCAGACTCACTTCGAGTAGAATCTAGTTCCGTTTCAATATTTGTTGGAGTGAGCCCTTTCAAATGATGGTATTGTATCCCATAACGATAAGCAAATTTTTCCATGTTTACAAAATCACTAAGAGCGTTCCGTATTGATGGATACCAAACAAATATTAAACAAAATAGCGTCATTAAACTTCAAATTTAAGCTTTATAAGGATGATACTTCCTACCGTGTGTCAGGTCGGATACTTCTGGGACTCTTCGCGTAGGAGGATTTTATTTTAATAAGCGTATTGCACTGTCAACACTGTAACGTGTTTATAAGTAAATAAACGCTAAGTTAATAGAATACAATTTTCCAAAAAAAATCTGATTCTAAACTAAAAAATACATAAACGTGACTATTGAACCGATTTAAGTCAAATTCATTGGTCTAGAGTATAATATGTTTGTGCAGTAAGAAAACTTTGAGCGAAAGACCTCCTAAATATAGAAATTATTTTGTTGCAATAGAGTATGTTGAGTTGAATATTCTCAGTTGAGCAGTATATTTCTTCCACGAGTATCAGAGATTTGGAAGTGCAAGGGGCATTTTAGATCTTTTTCTAAGAGATTTATGGCATAGCTTTCTGAGACTTGCAATGTTAGCCACATAGACATATTGTGGGCTCATTTTATGGAAGAGCTGTTTTATGAAGAATGGTCTGATAAGACAACTAGTTTAATTAGCTTCACACAAGGCATATACTATCTTGCTATAGCAGAAGAAAACGCTACAGAAACTAAGGATAGTGGTACTATACCATACAATTTATTATAAGGATACAATCAAGTATCTGAAATCAACATACGCAGAAACTTCGGTTGTATACATATCAAACAAAAGTAAAGTAACAGTTGATGTAAAATAGGAAAATGGGAAACCAGAGACAATCAAACGAATGTTACATTCAAGAATATCAAAATTGCAGTATAATATGCGGTTCCGGTATAACCGCGTGCTCTCGTATTTAAACACATAGTTAACCACAAAGAAAAGGTTTACTTTGTTATTAGATAACATAACCCATCTCAATGAATTCAGTTAATTAATAAAAGTACTAAGTAATCCTATAATATAATATAAACTGATTAATAGAATAATTTAATTCAACTTGCATATATTATATGAATTAACTGAACAAAAGTTTAATTTACGAGAGAAAATGCAGTGGCTTATCACTAATGCAGTGGAAAGAGCTTAGACGCAAAGAAAATATCACATTCGCGGGCAGCGTTATGGTGGCGCGGCTTACTTCGAGAGCGAGTAGATTGTAAGGTTTTCTTTCTAATAGAGTACAACCAGACTTTAGATTTTGTTATTTTCGTAGCGTGTGGACAAGGGTTTGTTTTTGACAGTTGCTCTATCAATTCAATATGTTTAGAATAGATGGCGTTGAATTCGATCTTTTTATTTTATTGCATTATTTAAACCTATTCAGTTTCTATTTCAATCAGTTGGGTGAGAAGGAAATAAGGATTTTTTTGGTTTTATGGCAGACTTAGTAAGTCTCATTATATTTATTGGTTTTAAGCAATCACTTTAAAGAGAAGAGTGTAATAGTGAGATTTTATAGTAGATGGCATTATTTTCGGTCACTATTTTTCAGTGGTTTTAAAATTGCACATCATATCTTGCATATTTAAGGAAAAAGAACAAATAGCAAAATTCTCTGCATTCAGAATTCAGTGGCTGGTAGTATGCACATTTTGAATATACATTTGACCGGATTTAGGATTTCGTTTGATACTGGAAATCAATAACATCGGAGCAGCAATAAGACAGGGAAGGAAAACCAGCTATTTATTTTGTTGGTAAGCATAATTTCTTTGGATAAAGGAGACCAGAAAACCGTCGTCCATTTTCTTTCGCTTTATTACCTATTACAACGTATTAAAATTTTCATACATTATTTTGAATAGTATTATTTTGGTTCATACTTATAAGTAGGTTAGGTATATATTCAACACTGGAGCCGTTGATGATTTGTGTGCGTAGGTGTAAGGAATAGTTGTTTTACGCATGAAGTGTTGAATATATTACCCACATTATCAAATGAAAATCATCGGTAGTTGGACAGCAGGTTTTATTGAAAAAAACAACAAATCAGCAAACGTTTCGAGCCTACAAAGTCTAAAAATATTTTTTAGACTTTTGTTAAAACATAATAATATGAACATATATTAAAATTGCCAAAAGTGTTCCAAAGTGTAATGTCCTTTTTTAGCACTGATGATGAGCTAATTGAAGGCTCGAAACGTTTGCTGATTTGTTGTTTTTTTCAATAAAGCCTGATGTCCAACTACCGATGATTTTCATTTGATATTGTATACAACTGGACAAGAACATTTTATTTAATTACCCACATTGTGCAATTTCATTTAACTTTGGGTGGTTATTTGACTCACGTATTTATTTTGACATAGTTATCTTACACATTTGACTGGGCGTAAGAGTTAATTCTTTATCCATCGTTATTTTACCCTCATTTATAAGCTAGGGTTTCTGTCTTCCAGATTTTCCTACTACGTTTGGTCTTTGTTCTGAAAAGAGTAAGGGAACTAAATTACCATACGGAAAAATTGATGATTCTATGATTTCGAACAGAAATTGATTTTTTTCCTATCCTCCGAATGAACTAATCAAGTGCTTTATTTATTCAATGTGTTGAGATAAAGGAGTGTGGTGCTAGTATAAAGTGCTGTCCCAGTCGGACGCTACAGGGATGGGAGAAGTTGCTCTCCCAATCAGACGCCACATGGATGAAAGAGGTAGAAATCGGAGAAAGTGCTGTCCCAATCAGGTGCTACCGGTATAGTCAAGGTGGAGATAGGAGATAGTGATGTCTCAATCGGACGCTACAGGTATGGGGGAG
>WYDF02076892.1:0-11266 GCA_009867245.2 Adranes taylori | reverse complement strand
TATCTGTGGTCAACTCGGCATTCTGTAAGGGCTTGTATCATTTTCTTCTGACTTATAGTATCAAATGCTTTTTCGTATTCGACAAATACCAAGAAGAGTGGTTTGTTGTATTCCACGCACTGTTCGATGAGAGTTTTCAGCGTCTGCAGATGGTCATTTGTGCCATACCCTGCTCGAAAGTATTCTATCGCTAGGATGCAATTTAAAATCGATAACGTGCCAGGAAAACTTACTTGAAACTTGAAATTAAATAATTTCTTGATACTTTCTTTTTGATAAAAAAAATTTAACTTCTAGTTTCTAAAAAAAAAAAACAATGATTTTGGTCAAAATATAAAATTTTTGGATTAAATATTTTTTTTATTTTAAGATAAAAATAAAAGAAGGAATTAAAGTAGTTAATTAAATTTATTATAATTTTATAATAATTTTAATTATAAAATTAAAATAAGGAAGTACCAAGAAAGTATTTAATAAAAGCCAAAAATTGTATAACCGATACCTACCGGCTGTTAAATTTTTTTAGTTACTTTTTTAGTGCTTATACTATTTTGTGCTAGAAACACATCGCTCGAAATGTGTTAAGTGAGACTCAAATGGATTTATATCTATATAAAGACGATATAAAGACGTAAAGTATAATGGGAAAATTATAAAATTCCGTTTTTAATTTGTTTATTTGTTTTCATTTTATATTAGCTTTTACATTTAAATCCTTTTGTTGCGTACTGACTAATATTCATTTGAAATTATGTTCATTTGTAACTTTCATGTTATAATGAACAATGCCTTTCGTGCATATGGCCCCAGATATAAATATAATGTAGTCATTGTTCTTACAATAAAATTGAGTAATGCACCTAAATCAAATAAGGCTCCACAAGAATTAAAAATTATATGATTTCAATGATTAATTCCATAAAAAAAAGGCAAAAAAACTGTTCTATAACCCTGCTATCAGTCTGACATTCGAAAAATTTATGTAACGCATCAAACAGCATATAAATCGCATTTTAAAAATATCAGATCATTAATCCACAATTTGGACATGAACGTAATATTTTTTCGTTCAATATATCTCTTTCGTATTGCTCCGTTCCTAGTCATATTCCGTGCTTCTTTCCAATTTTTACCACTACCTATTAGATTTTCTGTTAGTACTCACTTATAGTTTCTTATTGTTCCTGATTAACAATTAATAGATCAAATTTGAAAATATTTGCTGATGGATATAATTATCTTATCTTTCCTGTACTGTCAGTATCTCTTTCAGTATCTCTTTCCTGTCAGTGTCTCTTTCCTGTAAACAATCTCTTTCCTGTATTGTCAGAAACAACTAAAAGTGTCATTGGTATTTTGATTTAATATAGAGCAATATATTTATTTTGTCTTCAATATCAGGATCATATAGATACTCCAACATCGTACAATTTATGTCCATGTCAGCGAGGTATCAGAAGGAAAAATTAAAGAATTTTCTGTGATCCTAAGAAAAAAGTTTCTACAGCAAACATCACCCACGGAGATTAAAATGAAAATACACCCATGTGCTGAATCTGGATTATATCACCATTGAATCCTAGGGAATCTTTGACTCAAACTCCAAACACCAACAAGTGACCATAAACCAAACAAAGATTGTCAAGGATAAATCACATCTAATGTAAAGACCAATTGTCAGACCACTTAAAGCTATGAAAATAAACAATCCTGATTAAATGATTACTAACAAATTATGGGAAACAGCAGAGTAAGGATTAAAACAGCTGTAAAGGAAACGGTTAAAAACCAGCAACCTCAAAGTTTTGAAATATTTCTTCTTTTATTTTTTTGTATACAGAGTTCAATTAGATCCATTTAATATGAGGATAACTGGAAAAATGTTGAATTTAAAATTGAAAGCAGTTGAATTTACAAAATTTATCTTCTAAGTAGTTGCTGCGTAAGACTGGTAGGTATTCCGTGTTATAAATGAAAACAATGCACTGAATAATCAACTAGCGATAGCAAATTAGAAAATAATGAATTATGAGAATAAAAATGAATAATCAATCTAAAAGTAAATGCATTGAATAATCAGCTGGCGATGGCAACTGAGACATTAACAATCGCTAATGAAAATACTATATGTGTACATACGTTAGCAAAACAATCTCAAGAACATATTGTAGTCTTCAGCCATCGGTTTGCAGATATTGCACAAGATGTTATTGCCAAACCTTTAGAAACGAAATTATTGCATAATTGCTAACCCATTCATCAAAATCTTCCATCGAGTTGGTTTTTAATAATGATAAACTAATTTTCATTATTAAAATTTTGGGTTATATTTATTTAAAAAAAAACAAACAATTTACGTCTGATGGACTATAATTTTTCTATAATACTCATGCAATATAGCTCAGTTAAGTTCTTTCAAATTGGGCTGATTTTTCAACTCTGGCCCATTACATCAATACGCTAAGTATAGGTCTGATCCTTGGATATGATCGGTGGTTTCCATTCCATTGGTAACAAGACTTGTAGCGAGATTTATAACTCGTATGGTTGATTCGGTGCGATTGTCGGTCATCGCGTTGGTCTACGTATGGCTTTTTATTTGAAATTAGATATTTTTGGTGTCCGGCTTCGCAGGCGGTAGTTCTCAACATCGGCGGCGGTAACTAGGCATTTATGCAAATTTCTGCTAAAATCTTTGAGAAGGAAGAGTTTTCCTCGAATAGGAAACGTCCTTTCGTCCGTTGCAATTGTAAAGAACAATATCGCATAATATCCCCACCAATATTTTACCAATTATTCCCTGCCAGATTACCAGATTTTACCTACCAATTATACGATAGTGGACTCTCCAATCAGATTTTACGTGCAACCGAACAGCGAACTGCAAGCATGCCCCATCTAGTACGGACATGCACCAATAACAGGAATGGTAGCGGCAGCTTTTGCGTGTAAAGTGTTCGAAACAACGTACTCTTCTTTCAAACAATAAAAAAATCTGGTTAGACAAAGGTAACGCCCTCAAAGTTCATTAAACCCATTAAATATGCTTTTCGAAAATACGACAGCAGATAAGGTTACGCAAAGTTCAATAAACTCATTAAGTTGTTTACTTGAAATTGAATACCGCAAAAGCGAAATCCTCAAATGCACAGTTAAAAATATAAGCGTCATAAAAGAGAACAAACATACCCCTCACTCATAATGTGTACCGTTTTTTGTTCATATTTTGCACGCGATACAAACGCACAGAAAAACGTGGAGAACATCGGTCGAAGCAAGAGGAAGGTCAGCGAAATGTGATCGATATATATTCTCCATCTCTTTTCTTTTCCTCTTCTGCTTCTTTCTCTAATGCACGACAAGATAAGCCTTGTGTGGTTTGCGGCATTATTCGACAACCCTTTCTCCTCCCTCTGTGTGCAAGTTGATACGAACGCTACGTAGCTTTCTGCAGTCAACTGTATCTCACTCTTCTCTCTTGTACAATGCGTTGCGAACGCTGCTTGTTTTTCTGCATTCGTCTCTAGTCCATCTGTGAACGCCGTTTGGCTAACGCTAGGCTAGTGTCGACAGCTCTCTATATGCAAAGTTCAATGACTCCTTGCAAAAACTTATGTGATTATACATCGTAAATCTTTCCGTTGCTCAAATTGTATTAAATTAATATAAATTCGCGATTAATTTGATTGCTGTTTATTACAGTTTATTATTTGTCGATTCGGTTGGAGGCTATATATGTGTATGATATGCCGGTAACAAGTGGGCTATCGTACGATTTGCAGCGAAAAACAATACAATTACTATAGCAGATGACGAGAACAGTACAGAACACATACGAGATTGCATTAAAAACATTACATAAATCTAATACATTTAATAAATTATTGCTATTATTTACTAATATATGTATTTACTTTAAAATCAATTGTTTCTTACGATCAGTTAAAATTGACTCAAGGGGCTGTATGTTTTTGAGGGGCTTGTGTTCAGATGTCTATTGTATCTATGACAAGCGGCCGAAAATTTTCCATAACATAGTGATTTTCAAAATATAATAGCATGTTTTTAAAGTAACTCATTTAAAGGAAGAAGAGTACAATATCTGCATGACAAATTTCCATATGTTGATAAAATATTTGACAAAATACGAAGAGAAGTGCATAAGTCTCAAGATTTTCAATGAAGAATACAATAAACACAAATTTGAAGATTTGTATGACTTCTTGCAACAAAACAGTGTCATCATTGCTGACATGAAACTGTACGACCAATTTTGCAACTTGATCAGGAAAATCAAAATACTTAAGCAGGATTCCTGTATAAATTTATTATCAGCAAATGATAGGAATTAAACATCATTAATTAATTAAAGTACTTTTTGAAATAATATATACATGTCATAAAAATATATATAAATACAAGTTATAAAGATCCGTATTCTAACCATAGCAGAATAATAACGCAAGTGCACGGTTAGAATTATGCGTTAGTGGTCTGATCTATGCCTTGAGCGATTTTGAAAAAACGTTAAAAAATGGCCGTGCATTATATATTTAAAGCGGCGCTGGCGTAACTATTGGGGGAGAAAAGGATATCTTGAAAAATACCTCACTTTGCATAATGACTTCCTGATATATAAATTGTCAGTTTGATTCCGAATACGTTTATGTGCTATCATTTTGTGCGTAAGCGGGCCAAACGTGGTGGAATGAATGAATGTATCTTTTTTTCTCTCTCGCTCTGTTTATGAAGCGTAATAATAAATAACTTTGCGAAGTAACATGTTACTTTCAACAAAAGAAACATCGGGAAATGAGAGGTGTAAGAAATATGTTGTCGGTGGGTGTAAACAAAATGTGAATGCAATTTTATAATTTTAAGGGCATTTCAAATATGTGAAACATTTCAGGTAAATCAGCATTTTCGCTTACAGTATATCAATAAAATTTCATATTTAAAAATATTTTCAATCAACAAAATTATAAAGTCATTTCAAAATGTAAAACTGACTACCATGATTTTTAAAAGATTTTATTGGGGACATTTAATATCTGTTGGTGTAAACTCTGACTCCTGGTTGAACAAAATCAACAAATATTTTCCATGTTTCTTTCTATATTTCATAGTTGGATAGATGTGAATAAAATGTAATGACTTCAATGTCATAAAAATGTTATTAAGGTGTCACAGACCCAACACAAATTTACTTTGCAAATGTACTTTGGAATGGGTATATTTTGTGATCTACGGGTAACTAAGTTACGTAGAGCATCTTAGTAGAGCACTAAAATGTATTTATCTGTCCACATCTCATTACCAAAATTGAAAAAAAAACCATGGTCGTAATATTTCCATGTGGTAATTTCGCTGTGAGTAGAAATTCTGAGGAGAATGTTTTAATACATTTATTGAAAGCATATGACTTTGATAGTGATGAAAAAACATTTTAGATATTTTTAAATAATTTTTTGTTCATATGTGACCAAATCAGTACATTTGATAAGTCTAGAAATAATACAAAAGCAGGAAAGCCAGATCTTCAAGAATTAAATACAGGACAGAAGGTTATAACACATTACAAAATAAAAAAAAACTACTAGTTGTATTTACTTCTACTCTCTTTTTACTTCTAAGCGTCCCGATAGATATAATAGGGGATGTCCAGAAATATGGGACAATCCCGTATATATACGATGTATGGCAAGCCGACACAAAAGCAATTTCCAATTTTGTCTCCATCCTTTAAGAATATTTTTGGTACAGCCCAGAACAGCGTTAATCAACAGAACGATTATTTATTAGTCAATGGAATTCTGGTTCCGCGCATGGAACGCGATGGACAGTTTCGTTCCGTAAAAATACCGTAAAAAATACCGTTCTAGTTCCGTTTAAAACTCAAATCTATGCGTTACAGTAACAATGAAAAATAAAAGTAAAGTCAAATATTCAATTATTACTAGTGATCCAGATGCAGATAATTTTATTCCCCCTAATTTATTAGGAATAGATCGGAAAATATCATATGCAAAAAGAAAATATAATTCAGCTTGAATATGGATTGGAGTAACTATTGGATAATCTGGAGTAAAATTATCTGGATCTCTTAATAAATAGAGATTTCAAAGAGTTAAAAATGATCGCAGAATCTCATAAGGCTGCTTTCTTCACTGCTGCTTTCCAAAGGCTACATACAATGCCTCTTACTTATAATAATTTTGTGTTAGAATTACGCATAATCTTAAAATTTGCCAGAACTAATAATTATGTCGTTAATTTCGTTCAAAAATGCTATAAGAGAAAACTATCCAATATTTTTAGGAAAATTCAATATCCAATTAATTCAAGTCCAACTAATAATGATGTAGTGTACTTGTGAATTCCCTTTCATGGACGTATCTCATATGAGTTAAAAGGTTGTTTAGAGAAACTCGTCACCAATAAGAAATTCGGTGTCTCTTTCTCAACCCCATACACTTTGAGTAATATTTTTGTTAATAATAAAGATAAAATAGCTCTTATCCATAAAAGTGACATCTATTGTGTTTCTTGTTCTTGTGGTAAAGAATACATTGACAAGTCAGGCAGAGCTATTATTACCAGGATAAAGGAACATGTGAGTAGTAATCTACATAATAAGAATAATTCGAACTTAGCTATTCACATCAATGAGTTCAATAATGCTGAAAATAACTTCAATATAGAAACCAATTGCAAATTCCTTCACTTTAGGACCAAAGGACAGAGGATGAGTATAGCTGAGAACCCAGAAATAAGATTGTCAATGAAAACTCGAATAATTTACGAGAATAATTTAAATGATCAAGTAAACTTTGCAGATTAATTTTTTTCAAAAACTTACCATTGAAACAGTTAAAAATCTATCAACATTTTCGGTAGTATTACGGAGTGCTATCAAGGTATTGCCTTGCAAGGTCTTAAGACATTCTTAGTTACGGAAAATCTTATACCTAGAGTGAAAATATGTGATAATTGCGGAGGTAATATGAACATAGTATCAAATGGAAAAAACAAGGAACCTATGTACCGATGCGGTAATAGACAATGCAAATTGAAGTTAAGTTTACGTGCGGGAACTCTTTTTTCCATCAAATCTGTACCAATTCAAAAGATGCTAGTGGTCATTTTTACATGGATTATAAAGTATCCTCATTCTGTTATTTCTAGCGAATTAAGTTTATGTCGACAAACAGTACGGGATATTTTAAATGATTTTAGATGTCTATAAGAGCATGGCTAATTGAAAACAATTTTAAAATTGGAGGCCCTGGCCACATTGGAAAACGTAAATATAATCGTGGCAGACTAAGAAGAATGCGTTGGGTTGTTGGTGGCATCGATCGGCTTACCAAACAAACATTTTTAAAAGTTGTACCTAAACGCGATGTTCAGACTCTCGAAAGAGTTATTCTTGAATATGTGGAACCTGGCATAAGAATGATTACAGATTGTTGGCGAGAATACAATGGTTTGCAACAGCGGGGCCATATTCACGAGACTGTATATCATAATATTTCATTTATTGTTCCCAATAATCGATAAATTCATACTCAGAATATTGAAGCGAATTGGTCGAAGATTAAACGAGATATGAGAAGGAGAATAGGAAGAATGGTGGAATATATATGGAGAAGTAAATTTGATACAGAGGATGAAGTATATGAAGATTTGAAGCCGGGCATGGTCTACTTTTATACTGTACTTATCAGATCGTTCCAGGTTCTTTAAGAAATTCCGAGTTCTTCAAGATCTTACCAATTTTCATTTTTTCACGCTCCAATTGGAGCAATAGACTTATATTTACTGTGGTTTTAAAAATATTTATCAGTCATGTTTTAATATAATTCTTTTGTTCTTATGAAGTAAACATGGTAGTTAAAGAGAAAAATGGTCAATTTGCAGAATAATATAATGTAAAAATAAATGAATACTAGGAGTCATAAACTTCATAAACGTTTTCATGGTACTCCAAATTGTGGTAAAGTAGTCCATACCCTGGACCAACGAATGTTATCAAACGCTTTCTCGTTATCTACAAAGCACAGATACATCGATACTGAGTATTCTCGGGCCTTTCTATAAGCTGTCCCGCATTTAAAATTTGTTCTCGAGTACGTAGTCATTTCTCAAATCCGGCTTATTCTGGAATTATTTGAAGCTATCATGATGGCATGTATCTCGCTTGAACAATGTACAACATAAGTTCCCTGGAATGCTAGAATGTGATATCAGGGCTATCACCCGATTGTTTTCCAAATCTTATGATACAATGTGGGCAAGATTTTTTGCCCCCCCCCCTCCCCTTTTCGTCAAGAGGCTGCAAGGCCTCTGCTGATATTCTGTACATTTCTACTACTTTACTTTCTCTTAATTTGTCAATTGAGACTTTCACCTGATCTAACTGTATATTCGGTTCCACCTCAAAATTCCCCAGGTCTCCACAAATAGAAGTCGGGTCAGCATACAGATTGCCCCAGTAATCATTCCACAGCGATGCAATTTGGTCTAGGTCTGTATTCAAACAAACATCTTGATCTTCAATTGCCCAGGAGTTTGAACTCCTAAGTGATAGAAAGAATCTTCTTGAACATGTCTTTGGAGCTATTGGTTTCAGAGAAATTCTGAATTTCTATAGAAACATTCATCAGATATTTATTTTTGTCTTTGCGCGTTGCAGCTTTAACTACCAATTTAACTATTGGTACAGTTCCAAATCTATACATCTATCAAGGCCCCGGGATTTGGTATTCTTTCGTTCCCGAATGAGATCTATTGTTTCCGTTAATAACTAGGACTTATCAACGCATTTTGGCTAACAGTAACAGTATAGGGCTAACAGTATTTTGGTTTTCTTGAGGCGTTTCTTCTAAAGTTGTGAATAGAGACTTTTTCTTTGCCATATAGCTTCAGTATTCTTTGTTTGAAGTTTTTCAAGCTGAGGTTCGATTTTGCGAATGACGTTATTGTTCAAAGTTGTAAGAGAGTTATCCCTGAGCCTGTGCAAACTTTTTATTTGGCTTCGCTAACAGACTTTAAGTTTTCTTGTAAAATAACACACCAGCAGTTGACTATCGCTTCCACAATCTGCAGACGGTAACGTTTTCGCCGTTTCTACCGATGATTTCCATCTCTGCTTAATCAAGATGTAATCTATTTGGTTCCTCGTGTGTTCATCAGGAGAACTCTAGGTGTACAATCTACGTTTGTGATTCTCATGCATCGAGTTGGTAAATGAAGAGCGAATTTTCGATGCAGAATTAAATGAGGCGTTCTCCTCTGTCGTTCTGTTCTCCTGTCCCGAACATCCCCACTACTTGACGAATATGATTATCGTTGGCGTTCCACTGCCATTGAAATCGCATTGAAATCACCCATTAGGATCAACACTTCTTTGTTCGGTATTTTATTTATTGCCACTTCGGCAGTCCGATAAAATTCCTCAATCTCTTCGTCATTAGAATCATGAGTGAGAGCATAAAGTGAAAAGATGGTTAGGGTAAAGGGCTCCGTATTATGCTTCAAAAACATTGCTCATTCGTTAATCGGTTCATATCCCAGCACAAAGTTGTTGACTTTGTCTGATACCATTATACAAACATCATGGCTCTTCCTATCTTCTTCATCGGAATAATACATGTGTATTTGGAGGATGTGAAATTACCACTGTTCTACTTATGCGTTTCTGTAATACTCGCTAGATCAATTGTGCCGCGGCTTAGTTCTTCCTGGATAATTTGAAATTTTCTTTGCTGATTTAGTCAGCGCAGGTGCATTTGGTTCTTTCTTGTCATATATTTCGCATGGGAAGCCCATTTGTCCACTGTTCCATGCCCAGTCGCACATTTCACACTGGACGTACAGCAGCACCGGGTGCTAACCGGATTGCCTAGCGGTGCCTAGCTAATAACCGTGGTGTAGTCATTTAGGTCGAAGACTATGGATGAACTACTAAAAAAGGGCACTGATGAAAGCTTCCTTAATGCTGGAAACATGGGTCTGCCCTGGTCTGGGGGTCTTAACCTACTTATTTGCTCTCTTCATCTGTAGGTGCTTTGGAAATAGACTAACTCATCTAATAATTAACACACAAGTTGTTTACGTCTTAAAGTAATTCTATTAAAATATTCTCATTGATTATGATCTGTTTATCATGGTCTTTTATCAGTATTTAAAGGTTATAAGAGGGGAAAGAATTGTTGATTGCGTTTTGTTGATATTATTTTAACTTTTCCTTTCTAGTTTTTATTTGTTGTTTGGTTTTATTATGATGTTAATTTTTCAATCTATTACAAAAAAACTACATATTTTAGAAATGACTCAAAGCCAAAGATTATTTAAATAAAAAAAATGTTTTAATCCAAAAGATAGCCCCTAAGCCCATTCTGTAGAACTCGTTAAACCACATCATGAAACTAATCAAAGGACACCTTGTAATGTCATAACAGGTGATCGACGATGATGGGTTATTTCCACTCGTCCCGGCTAGGGCGGATTTTTGGATCGAGACGTCGCTCTTAGTGTTCTCGACGATGGTGCTACCTTTCTTCCTTCTAATTCACTTCTTTTCTTTATCCAAACTATTATAAACTACGTATTCTTATTATCTCGACTTGAAAACATGAGGACTTCTAATTTATTTAGCTGAATTATTTTAATACTTTTACTTAATCTTGTGAATGCCTGGTAATGCCTTATAGTAAGAACCTTTTAACTTATTACGGGGGAGGATGGGAGCCGAGACACCTACAGAGATCTTGATCTTTGAACATGGCACTTGATTAAGCGTGAGCGTATCACTACTGGGAAGGACCACTGGTCACGTTCGCTAAACGATTACTCGTAGATCACAGTTACGGGTCAAGCGTGAGCGAATCACTAATCGGAAGTACCCTACGCTGTGAAATTATATTTTAGAAGGATTTTGAATTTAAAGTTTTAATTAATTAAATAATTTAGCTATATTTAATTTTATCTCTAATATTTTTAAACAACTGTAATAGTGAATGAATCGTAATCATACTTCTTATCTTAATAATAATATGGTATGACAATTGAATATTAATAATTCATTTTAATACTCGTATGAGTTCGTATATCTCGGAGCCTTGATAACCCCGAGTAATGATGTTAGCAAAGAAATAAAAAGGCGCACAATGCTTGCCAATCGTTGCTATTTTGGGCTATCAAAATACTTACGTAAATCGAACCTTTCGAGGAGCACAAAGATCAAAATCTATAAGACGTTAAT
>WYDF02076891.1:0-24601 GCA_009867245.2 Adranes taylori | reverse complement strand
CTTAAACTTGCTAAGACTGGAAAAGGTGAGATCGAACCATTTGCTACAACTACTGAAAATCTTCACCCAGCTGAAGATAAAGCCATATTTTACAAGTTTATATTAATGCTTTATTTTTGAAAAAAAATATATAAAGTTTTTCCAATACAATTGTTTTATTTACTATTCTACAATTTTTCAAAAGAAAGATACAGGTTGATTGCGAAGGATACATTGCAATGTGCGAAATTTGACAATCCACGGGGGATTTAGAAAAAATCATTTTACAGTGTGAAAAACACTTTATTGATAAAATAAACATTATCAATATGAAAATAAATGTATTATGTAGCCTAGAAGTAATATAACATTGAAAAGAAGCTGAAAAAATATTTAATCACTTTGTTCAGAGTTGCAAAAGATAATCTAGTGTTCCTTGCTGGGCTTGTCTCGTTTATTGCGTACAATTTGTCGATAACCGTCAAATAATCCATCACATACACGCTTTACAGCACTTATTCGCTCGTAATCTTCGTTGTATTCTTCTAACAACTCCATCCATTGATTGTGAAGAGGGCCTTTTTGTTGATTTTGACAGTTACATTTCGCACAGGTTCAAATAGTCATTTTCTTGATACATAGTATGGCAGTCCATTTCCTGTGATTCTTCATTGGTTAAAGGCTCGCCGTGTGATTGTAGCAAAGTTTGAACATCATCAACATCAACACCTTCATTGCCTCTTGAAGTGGGTAAAACACTAATATCTTCGATTATATTTTGAGTATCATATTCGTAATTGATGTTAATTTGTTCCAAACACCCCCTTTAAACACAACTGGGTAACTTCATTCCACGCTTCGTTGAAGTTTAGTGATAGCTTTCATAATAATAAATTGTTTCCACCAAGTCCGTATGGCATCCTTATCACCTGTATGTTTCTTCAATGAATTAGCGTACATTCCTTAAATTATTTCCTTAAATAAAAAGGTGACCTTTTCGAATACGATTATTGAAGCGTATTCTAACTTTTATCTAACTAAAGCCATGTAAATCTTCATAAAGAGTTAATAGATAGTGAACAATGTCTCAAAACAAAACCTACATTTTTTTCTAGTGCTCATAACGGTGTCGCTAATATGATCGCAGAAAGAAAGTTTATGGTGAAACAATACCCCAAGATTTAATAGTGTTTTGTCTATTTAAGAACCTTATCCAGTTCATATGGGAAGTTAGTTATGCCGAGATCTAGTGAAAAAGATAGAGTAACATTTGGATATGTTTAGTTAAAAAGAAAAAGGCGGGTTCCGAATGGCAAAATGTAATTCCGGACGTATTGTCGTATTTAGGAAGATCTTTTAGTTTCACAACTCTCGGCCTTAATTCAGGGTACTATCAGGTTCCAATAAGAGAAGACAAATATAAGTGCTTTTGTTTAGCCACACCCTGGTCGGCTGTATGAGTTCCACAGATTGAGTTTTAAAATGGTTGCCTGTTTCCAAAGATTGGCGTTCTTAGTGCTTAATGATATTAAGTGGAAAGAAGTAGTTATTTTCATAGATAATATAATTGTTTTTTCTAAAACTTATAGCCGATAAGAATAATATCGGCTGGATTGATTTTAAACATTAAAAAATGTAAATTTGCAGAAAAATAAATAAATATGCTTGTGTCGAAAAAGGAAAATATGTAAAAGATGTTTAATAATATATCGCTCAAGGAATACTCAAGCAAAACGTAGTCATGTTGCTTCAAAGAGTGTATATGGGGCAGTCATAAAATGTTAGGAGAAATTTCAAATAGCGTGGCAGATGTAGCACACAGCGAGTTTATCTGTGCAAAGTACGCCGTCTTAAGGTAATTTCGACTTTAAACTTTATAATACAGCCTGGGTATTAGAGTATACCTAGAGAGAATTAGAAGATTATATGTGTAACACATGTATAACTAGGTAGGATTATATTAAACGTTAGATAGTATTTTATACGAAGAATTTTATTATGCACTAATTCTTAGGATGTTATAATTAGGATTATAGAACTACATAGGATTCTAAGTAGTAATCGTAATTACTACTTCTTAATTCTAATTACAATAGTAATCCGAATCCTAAGTAGTAATCCTAATTACTACTTAGGATAATTAGAATCCTACTAATCATTTATTTATTTTTTTGTATAAGGTCACAATGTGCTTCTACTACGCGGGCACAGTCTTGTAAAAAATCATACAATTAACAATCTAACTTAAACTTAAATTAATGAAACACAGTATTCCAAAGCTCCAATAGTTATTTAATCACACTACTATGTGCCATGTTTGGAATACTGTGTTTCATTAATTAATATCAGCTCCAAGTACTTAACTTGTTCAAAACTCATTGCGACAAAAACATTAAAAAAACACATCCAAAATCTTCTCGTATTTTTTTTGTTTTATTTTATTACAATAGACAATATCATAAAAATATAGTTATATAAAAGACAGAATATTCAAGTCGATAAAATTATTAGACCAAAAAAATAAATTAATTAAAATTCATCACACGCATAGAGTACAATATGTAGTTTTCCTTATTATAAAAGCAATGACATGGTTCTCTGAAAAAATATAGTAATGCCATAATAAATGTGTGATAATCGTTGTCTTACTTTAAACTTATTCATCAAGAAACATATGAAAAAACAAGTTTTCCAGATTTAGATGCAAATTTGTTAATCAGTTTTTAGTTTAAATTAACCCTCACAATTAGAAATACACAATTCTTGAAACTCTCTTTAGATAATTAGGTAATGTTTTTCATAACAAAAAACAAATATCAAAATCCAATATGTCAAACAACTAAACACAAATGTTGCAAATTATTCACCAAAGAAATGAAGTAATGTTATATTACTTAATGTATCAAATAGTTTCAATTGACACCTGATAATTTTCTATTATGGTTAGTCTGTATAACCATAAGTGAGAGAGGATTACTTATCCGCCTATTCCATCAGCTAATATTGTGTTCTGTGGAAAATGTACCTAAGTAATCACTACCCAACTGCAGTGAGTACCTGATTGGAACTTTTCTTAGGAATGAACTGTTATCAATCCAATCAGTTATAACAACTCAGAGACTGTTTCTCAAATATTTTAGGCTAATTCTGGAAAATTCTGAGAAAGTAAGTCTGCGATAAAAACTTACAAAAGCTGATTAGTAACGCGTCGAGAATATATATCATTTGTAAAAACATAGTTGAATCAAGTCTACTATCCTCAACCTGAAAATTCCAACACTTTATAAATTCTATGTCGGAGATTCCATAGTATTTTCGACTTGAACCTTAACTTTCATCATACAAAATTGTGTTACACCGTATTTAAATGTTTTTAAATTTAGGCCTAGTTGATATTCTCTTTGTTTATGTCAAAGTCAGTTATAACTTGTCCGAATGCGCCGGGTTAGATGAATATCGATATTACACAATCCACAGAACTTCAAAACAGGAAAATAACTACCCTAACGCTGGCACAGTTACATCTTAGATGGAAATGTTACTAAGATCAGAATTGTGTTGATTGAGAAGTAACTCAACAATATAATATATACCATACAAAATGTACCGACAGAAAATGTTTTCTAATTATTTATTCTTATAAAATATGCCGGCCAAATATTTCATTATGACGAGTATACTAATGTTTTTATGGGGTGAATCAATTTTCAAAATTATTATGTAAGACACTGTTCAAAGACTTTAACAACAAAAACTAGAGCACCTCTTACAAAACAATGATGCCGCAATAATGCTGCAAAAAAAAACAACGAAAAAAGAAGAAAATGTTTGGACTCACAATAGACAATGATATGCGACTGATGCAAAGTATGTTTGACAAAATAAACACAAAAATGGTAAACAAATTCATGAGATTGAAGAAATTTTACTCTGGTTTTGGCTATTATTTAGACATAAAAAATTGATGTGTCCACCTAAAAAACACAGATCATGTACAGGATTGGACGAACGCACTGGGGTATCGGCGAAACCCCGCTGAGAAACCCTGTCCATGCTAGTTTGCGACTGTCAGATCGGAATAATTATAAAATCTTTTTTTGTTCAAAAATTTAAACAAGTCCTCAGAAGGCCGACCTTAAGTTGTAGATTGGGTAGGATGTTTCTTACAGTCTTATAACTTGTGCAGACTGCCAGGCCCTTGAAAAATGCCCAGTTCACCATGTAACACTAGTTTAGTATGGCCAATCAAATATTTTCTGTAGATCAATCTATAACCATAGGAGGCCGCCAAATTCTTCTCGTAAATTAAGCGACTGGGTCCGGGAGCGAAAAAAGTCTAGTAATAAACTTGGAGCTCTGCAATTGAGGCCACCAAATATGCATTCCTTCTAGGCTTTTTTTAAAAGTTCGCCTAGGCCTAATCATGAATTACACACATTTTTAAGGGAAACTTTTATAATGCAGATTTGAATGGTTTCGAAACCTTCAGTAAAACAAAAATGAGCTGTCAAATGCTATTTAAAACAAGGACTAATGTTAAGGTTCAACTTCAGAGAATCTGTTTCGCATCATGAATTACACACATTTTTAAGGGAAACTTTTATAATGCAGATTTGAATGGTTTCGAAACATTCAGTAAAACAAAAATGAGCTGTCAAATGCTATTTAAAACAAGGACTAATGTTAAGGTTCAACTTAAAAGAATCTGTTTCGCTTCATGGTGCAGTATGGAGATGATGTGTTTCCAAATCTGAGAGTTGAGTTTCACACCTTACTGACGGTGTGTTGAACAGTTGTGAAACATGTTTTAGTAAGTAAAAACATATCCTACCCTACCTGAGACCATTCTTGAGAGAGAAAAGATTGTCAGCATTGACTATGCAAAGGGTAGAGTGAGAAATTATAGGTAACATGAATTTTGA
This sequence comes from Adranes taylori, assembly GCA_009867245.2. Lineage (NCBI taxonomy): Eukaryota > Metazoa > Arthropoda > Insecta > Coleoptera > Staphylinidae > Adranes > Adranes taylori. The sequence goes on along the minus strand of WYDF02076891.1, from coordinate 19,700 downwards.
GGAAATTGCTTCTTCATTCTGTTTTGTGTTATTCAGGTGCGACAAAATACAGATTTCCATGTTCTAAACCTCCGGGAAAGCATGAAAGACGGTTCCCACCTTATTAAGTGGAGGGAACACAATAACTGATTGTTCCAAAGTGGTGAAAATCCTAGGTACGCCTCTGTTTACTACTAAATAATATAATTTAAGTACCTATTGTGCTACACATTACATAAATGGTTTCAGTTACTTAGAAGCCGGTGCATATAACAAATTTGACCAAAGTTACGAGTGACGACAATTTTGAAGTGACAAGTGAAATAGCGTAGTTAGTCCTCTTAACAGATCTATGTTCCTGAATGTGTAAGCACCAATAGATGAAAATAATAATAATAATGATAAACCATTAAATAAGTATAGTAAATGTGGATCAAATTTTCATGCACTTTTAAACCAATTCCGGTCCTTCAAACCCAATATAATTTACAACAATAACACGTTCTAGTGTTTTGGAGTAATTGTTTAATTAGAAAAACAACGGTGCTCCTATTCCAAAATAGTGTTGATATTCAAAAAACAAGAATAAAAAGTGTATGACACTACAACTGTTTCGACACTACAACTGTGTAATCATCCAACTTTAAAAGTTGATAAAGTTTAGAGTAAGAAAAGGTTTTTATGAAACCATATTAATGATGTTAAAACCCGCCAAAAAAATTATAGATTTGAACTTAACATAAATTCCAAAATAACTGAGTTGTTAAAACAAATTGCAATTCACATGTTAATAAAACTGTAAACTAATGAAAAATTAAAACTTTAAAACAAATTTTGACATTATTGTTGATAACAATTATGACATTGTTAATAATGTCAAAATTTATTAAAATTATTAATTTTTCCTTATTTTATAGTTTTATTAATATGTCAATTCTAACGTGTTTTAATAACTCAGTTATTTTGGAATTTATGTTTAAATCTATAATTTTTTTGGTGGATTTTAATATTAATATGGTTTCATAAAAAGATTTTATTACTCTATCAACTATTAAGGTCTAGAGTCTGATTATAAGTGTCTAAACGCGTCACGCATTTTTTATTCTTGTTTTTCGAAAAAACACTATTTAGAAATAGGAGCACCATTGTTTCCCTAACAAAACAATTTAACTCGAAATATGTTATCATAACTTTTTGATATCAAATTGAGATTTTAATTTCCTTAAAACATCCTAATAAATGTACTTAAAAAAATGAAATAAGTTTAAAAGATAGACAACTTTTTTTCTAATCTCTCTATTAGAAAACACAATAAATTACAACTATTTGCAATTTTTTACTCTCTCTTCGAGAATTTGGTACCGTGATAGTGCTACTATTATGAAACCCAACAAATTTATAAGTAGAAAACCTAATATATTAATACAAGTGCTACGTATATTCCTATTATTCACGATACCTATTGTCTCACTGTTATAATTATTTATGTTCTACTACAAATAAGATATATAAATACTATTTAAACAATTGTACTATAATGTATTTACATAAAATGAATATGTATTAAATTTCAAAATATGGCTATATGGATAACTAAAAGTGGAAGACGTAACACATTAAAGAAATAAATATTACGATTTTGGTTTTTATAGCTGCTAAACCTAATAAAAAACACTTCAACTGTAAGAAATCTTTATACATATATATTTTATGTAAATATAAAAAAATAAACTACAAAAATAAACATAAAAACAATATATATATATATATTTACTTCTCATAATAAATCTTAATAAATTACATATTTGTTCGAAAAAAAAACAACCTACATTTATGGTAAATAAATTAATAAATACTATCATTTTTAAATGAAAAATATTGCTCAAATTATTTAATTGACTTATCTTAATCGCTCACCGGAAATAAGAATTAAAAACACTAGAAAATAAGATATATATCTTCGAATCAAAATAGACACGAATTGTACAGAAAAATATTTTTCGAAAAGAAGAACGGCTACAGTCCATGTTAGTAATATTTTGCCATTTTATGACCTTTGGATGCTGGATGAACCAGAAAATTCAACAACAGAAAATTCGGAATAAAATAGTACATATAATGGAATAAAATGTAGAGGAATAAATTTAAGTAAATTATAAATTCACCTGAAAAAATTACTAACACTAATAATTTAAATATAAAATTACCTCTGAATATATTATTACTAATAAACCCTATGCTTTGAGGTGCTTTAAATATTCATGTCAAGAATAGTCTGCTTAACATCTGTACTAACACATTAGTTGGAAATCCTTTCTTTAACAAAAGGACTTTAGATATCTTTATAAGACATCTAAAATGTTGAAACAACCACAGGAATATCGTGTAAAGCAGGTGAGCTTTCACAAGCTCAAGCTCTCCAAATATTACGTATTTTGATATACGACCGAGAAGTAACTTGTTCGTGCTTCAGAAACAGCTAGGGCAATAGGAGAGTTAAGGGTAAAAATAGTATCAATTATACCATGTATTAATGCACCAGAAGGACGAAACTTGTGTCTCACGACATGACAGAGCAGTGAATGGAACTGCACCAGTAAGATGTGCATGGGTGGAAGTACAAGTTATGCAGTCTTACTTGTTAAGACAAAGATAGACCTATCGAATTACACCATGTTTGGGAAAAAGTACAGATTCAAATCCAATACCACATCTAGTACGACAAAAAATACAAACACCAACAAAACTTAAACGCATTGAAGCACCATCTACAACTACTTCAACAGCGGTTGATGCTACACCATGAATGAAACTACCACCTTTAACACCTATTCTCCGACAGGTATTATTTGGCATAGCCAAGACGAGGAAACCTTAACCATTCAAGCCGAACCGTCAAACTAAGAAATTGGAAAAAATTTACAAAATATATATGCATGTATATGTACATGCAATTTTCGAATAAAACATTTATTCCTTTAGTTGTAATTTTTATTATGAAACTTTTAACTTTGTATAAAATTATTTTGTATAAAACCAATTCATGTAAACTTTGATTTTAGTTTGATAATCATGTTTTTGCATCATTTATAAAAATATCGTAGCAATTCCAGTGGTAACACCGGGAGCATTATGGACATTGCTCCCAGAGTCCATAATTTATGAAACTACCATACCAAAAATATTTTCAATGCAATGGAATGTTTTAAACCACCAGTATTCTCAGCCGAAGCATCAACATTTTACAGGTTCCAAAATGTTACTTCATATACAATTTGTTGATTGCCAACATGGTGGACAAAATAGGAAACATTGTTGATGTCAATTTATTTCAGTTAAACATAGAATGAATATAGAGTTCAAAACTTTAATAAATCCTTTATTTTATAAATTTTTTATACAGGAGCACTTAGATTTACTTACAAATAATTCTGCAGGACAAAAAAATGTCTTGATTTTATTGGATCGATACTACAATTCTGTTGTGGGGTGGCCACGGAACGGAAAATGACAACTTTGGCATCTAGTCCAAATAAACTCCAGGAACAACTACATACACTTATTCGTAAGTATGAAAATACAATGATAAATTCGTTCAAAACTTTGGAACCTCATATTAAAAACTTGCAAAATTTTGAAAAACTTGTTTTAGAAACTTCACATATGCAATTTGGAAGGTATGCTTAAAATGTAATACAGTGTCACAAAAAGTTTAACGTACTCAAACATCATTCTATTGTAGTACTACTAATAATGCTCCTATTGATAGCATTGATCACTATGTAGATAATTTGATACAGACTCAAACTAATCACCAATACTCAGCTCATCATTAAGTACTCATCGATCAATAAACCCTGTCTATTTTTCTCTTCAGTCTGGGATGTCAGTTATGAAATTGACAAAAACTAATGTAGATGCTGCTGACTCCTCTATCTTGTCAACGCAATAATTCTAATTCCCAATAAAGCTGAGCTGATACTACCTGATATGCCTGAGCACCTCATATAGCCGACTTATGATTGAGATGTCACCTTAAAAGAATTATGATCCATAGCATTTTTGCTATTTGGACGATTTATTCCTACATGTGATAATTAAAAAGATCTGTTTCTATCAGGCCCACAATCTCTCCTCAATTGTGGAAGTAAAGTTTAATAACACCAATTTGGAAGAATAGGAGTAGCGATAAAATCAGTAATTATCGCAGTATTTGTAAGAAGTCAAAAATAATTAAGATCTTTGGTGCACTTATCGCTGACTTTTTATACTTATCTCTTACTTTTTATATTAATATGTAAAGCATACTTAACGAAGCACTTGAAAATTGTTTGGAGATTGACGATGTTTATACCGTTTTTGTTGAGCTTGTTTTACACAGTTAATGTTTGCCAGAAGCAACTTCTAAGCACAATTTGCCGAAGTCCTCATATTAGTAGACAAGAAAGAGAAAAAAACTTTTAGAACCTTAGGAATAACATACACTATACCAGCTATAGAATTTTTTTATTGTATATTGAATTTTTTAATAGATTTTCTTACTTTCTAAAGTGGGTTTAAAGTTTCCTTAAATGACCATCTGAATAGGTTAAAATCAGTAGATTTCTACCCAACTCAATTTAATTTTACTCGGGTGTTTCGCCAGGCCCTTATTATTAAGTTTTTATGAATTATACTGCATAATGTTTCACTAAAACAGAAGTTGTAATTTATGATCTCTAATTTACACGGAATTGTTCCTTAATAACTGTTCTACTGTTCCTTAATAAGTGCTAATTTGGAATATAGTAGTCAAATTTGGTCTCCCTATTATGAGTGTCGCAAATTGTGCTCGCCGAGAAGAAACTAACCTCTAGCACGCTTGCAGTTAGTTGAATGCCAATCGTAATCTGTCAAATGTGAGGTAGCTAACGGTTGAAATTATTTAATGTGTTATGTAGTAGTTAAAGTTTGATTCTTAAAACATCAAATTCGAATCTAAGGACTGAAACTATCGGGAGGCCAACTTGTGATTGAAATTTATAACTTATGCTGTCAAATAGATGTTAATCTGTCGATTTCTATGTCATCTAGTGATAATGATAGGTACTATACACTCCTATCATATAGATCTAATTGAATTTCATGCAATTTCCTCACTCCAGCAGTGCGTAAAAACGGTAGTCAGGTACATATGATTATTCCATATTCATTCAACCTCTAAAACTCTACATGCGTAAAAATAGTTTTCGCGGATGTTTGAAAATAATTTTAAAAAGCAAAGCTTTTCTACGCACAAATCTTAAATAACTTTTAAGCTGTACATTTACGATCTTTGAAAATGGCAAGTTATTATAAATGTAATTTTAAATTATAATCAACATGCGATGTAATTAAATTATTACATATTCAATATCTTATTTTCTAGTACGTAATTCTTCTAACAGTTAACAATGTTTTTGACACAAAAAAATAGTCCTTTAACACACATTTGCTAAATGCTGTACTGTACTCGCCCAAATTAATAGATAAATAGTTTACCTTACGAGGAAATTGTATTATATTATAAGAAATCAAAATACTAGGTATGAAACACAATTTACAAATTAAGTACAGGGCCATATTGTTCCAAAATCAAATAATAAAACAATACAAACCTAGAAAGGTAACTAATTTATAATTACTCGCTGTTATAAATCTGAAAAATTAACATAAGACATAATTATAAATAAAAACGTAAAAATTACTGTCAATGATATATATATATATATATATAAGTAAAAAATTTGTCATTAGAAATATTTCATGTAGATTTCATTAACCATTTAATTAGGAAAACCTTGGATCTGACGTAAATGTAAACTAGTATTCGTGGTTAGCTAAGTATATATGAATATAGATGAACATATTATCCTGAGTGCCTTTACGTGATATAAAAACATTCGTTGAAACTTTTATAAACAATAATATATAGCACATATACCTGGACTATACGCATCGTTAAAGTGTTTTATGGTACAAGAAATAAAACTTTTAATAAGATCATTCAAAAGAGACCTATTTTACATATATCTATTTCTATTCATATATCCAGAATTCAATAACTGGAACAGTAGACACTCTCTTAACCGCCTTTCTCCTCGCCGATCTTCCCATTAACAGACTGTTTCAAAAGAGCGATATTTTTGTAAACAAACATTATATAACTAAAGACTGTAACATAATTATATGTGTAGTATATAAGTCGTAACAAAGTCGCTTTGTTATGTAAATAATTAAACCAATAAAAAATGCTGACGCAGTCCTGTAGCAGCTATGATTAATTAAAACGTAAAAGTAAGTTATATCCCAATATATAAATATAGTAAGAGAAGGGGATTATAGAAATTTCGTATATTATATACTAGAGTGTATGTTTTTAACTCTCGTTCGCGGTTAATGCTATCAGACACTCTGTAGCATTAACGTCGACGTATTACGACGCGTTACGCAGTGTTTCCTTGTCATATCATCCGCTATAGTGTTTAAGTCTGGCTTACGCTGATCTGACCCAAGCGACTATAGTAACACCAATGTGTTACGAGGTGTTATTTGTCTTACAGTGGTTATTCCACTGGGGTATTTAATTCTCACTTTCGCTGGTCTTAGTCACTCGAGAACATCAACGTATTACGGAGTGTTATGGTGCTACGTGTCTGACATTCCCCCACTAGAGTGTATGATACTGGCTTGCGCTCATCTTAACCGCCCGATTAGTGACTCAGCATCAGTAACATCGACGGGTCCGTACCATGCTATTCTGAAAGATCCCTGCTTCCTCATACGTTGACAATACGTACATTCTTCCCTTACCTCTCGATTGCATATTATTATCACCTCTATTTACATTATTTCTTTATATATATATATATATATATATATATATATATATATATAACGTAGATTATAAATTTGTTTACCATTAATCGCTGTTATTGCGCTTTTCAGTTTGATAATAATTTGACATTAATTTGACTTTTGCATTTACGTTTTCTATCTTTGTTGTTTTGTTTATGAACACCAATAGGCTTGTTTTGTTTTAAATTGTTAATGCTGCTTTCTTAATGTGTGTTCTTTATTAGCGATTAAGTTTATTACAGCTGCCCGCAAGAATCCGAACCAGTGAACATCTCATAAGCCTAGTAGCTACCCGTGTCCTCAGTAAGCCACTGAGGAGCAGAGGAACAACAAGATCAGTTCCAGCGTGCGGTCTCACGTTGACCTGGCGCCAGATTTATAAATTTTCCGAAGATTTTTATTCGTTGAGTAATATAATAATTTAGGCCATTTGTGACAATCGCTAAGACAGTCCATTAGTAGCGGCGCGAGTGGGAGTCTGTCACAATGTACTCGTGCGTAATACGTATTTTGTTTACAATTTATTACGATTTGTATATATGTTTGTGTAGTTTACAAATGCAAACATTTAGATAATTTTAGAATATTGCTACGTACCGAAAAAATAAAGGGATGAATTAAAAATAAACTAGATGCAAGCAGGATAACTTAGTCTATAAATTATATTCTAATAAAATTCTATTTGAAAAGAATGCAATAATTCTTATAATTCGAGTGCAGTTGAATCATTCATCTGAACAGTTACACCCGAATTATTACGTTCTTTTCGAATAGAATTTTATTAGAATATAATTTATAGACTAAGATATCCTGCGTGCATCATCCTTTATTTTTCGGTACGTGGCAATATTTCATTCCATTTCAAGTGTCTACATAGAAAAAAAACCAATTCTTAGTTGTATAGCGTTGTCAATAAACTACAGTTCTGTCAACCAACTTTTTGGTTATCTGAGCGCGACTTGGTCCCATAAAGAGAGTTTCCACTGTAATTACAAAAAATCTATCAAACACATGAAAGATATCTGTTGGCGTGAAATCATCTAAAAAGTCAATCTGAGAATCTAACTTATAAGAACATTTGTTAAATTAACACAAAGCACCACGAGAAAAATGATGAATATATAAAAATTGTTATGAAAAAGTCAGACAAAATACAAAATCGCAGAAATGTTACATTAAGAAAATGTTACTGAAAAAATGTTACATGAATAAAGTTACATTAAAAATTAATTTTAGTATATTTTAAAATAAAGAAAAGCAAATAACTTCAATCGTAATCAATTACATCTAAAAAGCAGAGAAACAAATCAAAATAAGCTCTCAAATGTTGTAGGGACAAAAAATGAACTCTAATGAAATCTAATGTGTTCACTTTTAAAAGCTTCATTTGGTAATAGCGTTCAAAAATTGGAATAACCAAAAAGTATAAGCTGCTAATGTTTTTCGTTAATTAATCAGATTTACAACTTTGTATGTATATATCCTATCGATAAACGAATCGTATCATCAACTAGCAATTTTTCGTCGTTTAGTTTAATATTAATAGTTGTCATTTGTTCTTGCTTGTACAAGTTCGTTATTTATTATTCTTCTTGACGTTTGTATATTTATGACAAAAATTTCTTTAACTACACAACCATATTGTATAACAGCTTTTTATATCATAGTTTTATACTTAATTTTAGTCTTTCTGATTTTGATGATAATTCGAAAAGTTCATTTATTATTAATTCTTAAAGCGACTACTAGAATCTACTATTATCAATATTATTATTGGTTATTGTTATTCTCTACGTTCGTGTTAACACAGAAAGTAATGGTCGCTTAAATAAAAAAATAAAGGACAAAAACTTGCAGTCTTAACTATCGTAACTTGAACTGTGATGATGGTCGGCGTGGGGTGATGGAGGCGTCGACAGATTTGAACTGTTGTTACTTGCAATTGAATGACGCGGACTAGTTCTTTCACTTCCCTAAAATGTGAATCAAAGTACATGATGAGGGAGAATGAAAACTTGTATTGTTAGAATTACTGTTATGCAAAAACATTTTAGAGAAATGTAATAAAATCAAAGAAAATATTATAACACTTGTGTTTTTTTTTTCACGCTTAAGTGAACTGATTTGCTTTTTAAGTAATCTGCTAGAAAATAAAAAAAAAAAACTGTTGGCTATATGTAGATAGGCAAACACTGATCGTAAAGTGATTTTATACTACCCCATCCAACGGTATTGGTTTTCAAAGGGTAGATAAAAACTGATCTGGGTAGATTAGTTATAACTTGACATATTTAAAATAAGGAGCTACACAAGAGCTACTCCAGTAGCTAAAAAAAATACGACTAATAAGCTGTTCTGCTATAAGTATAAACATAACGGTTTGTTAACATATTGTTAGTTACTGATGGAATACAATGAGAACTTAGATCATTAGTCTGGTAAAAGAGATAATGTTTGGAGGCTTCGAGACGAATAGATATAGAACAAGAATTGTCAAAAAGAGTAAAGTGACTCAAGTTACAAAAGGCTCAAGAACTACATGAAATATAATTACATAAAAATTTCATAAAATAACATTTGAGAGCAAAAAACAATTATCTACAGCTGCACGTTTTAAAAAGGAACTATCTTAATTAAATATAATCTAGCAAAACTACGACAAAAGCTGTAATCAGAACAGGAGTAACAATATACAAAATATATTTTAATATTTGTTTTCTATACTCAAAAAAATAATATAAATTTACATGCTTTTTATTTTAAACCATTATTTAATTTTTATTTTTTAGCTTTCTTGCAAAAAAAATTCACAAAAATTTATTAGTATCTATGGATGAAGCCTGTTCCAATAATATTTCCTGTTGCTTGTTGTGTTGACGGTCTCAACTCCGTTTAACAGTTCATAAAATTTATTACATTTATATACAATATCATGCAATACTGCTGAATGTAGCTGTTGCACATTCTTCGCGTTCTGTAATTTATGGTTATTTTTATTTTTTTATTAAAACATTAAAAGTATTGCTTAAAAAGTTCATTCCACAACATTTCTGGTAATAATATTGCTGTTATATATTGCTTCATTTTGGGTTCGAGGTTGTATTACTAGAGTAAAGATATATTTGTTTTGGGCCCCTATTAATAATCCTACGATTTCATAATGGTGGAATTTTATTTTTGCATTACAAATGTAAAATATTCTCCTGCCAATAAAGAGAGAGAGAGAGAGAGAGAGAGAGTTCAATCATTCCCATTACGATTTCTGAATTAGTAGTAACAAGGATTGTTATGGAGATATATTCATGAAAGCAAATCACCAGGAAATCCACCAATTGCATAACATTGTGCATGCACATCTCGTTGGTGTTCATGCGATGGACATTTTATAATTTATTTATTTAAAAAAATGCACGGTAAAATCCCATTACAACATGAAGAAAAAATTACAAAGAATATACTAAAAATCTTACTAATATTAATGTCAGTTACAATGAATGCGAAATAAAGTAAATTACAAACTACATACTTATTTAAAGACAAAACATAATGTAGAAAATAAGTACAAATAACATAATGTTTAAAAATAAAAATTTAAGATACAAAAACATAAGAAATAGGTAATTGTAAAACAAAGCAACAAAAAAGCAAATAAAACCATAGTGAATAAAAGAAACAAAAAAGCAACAAGACTGTACTTGTAGAATTAGCAAATACTAAACTTAAAATCAATCTAAAAGAAAAAATCGATCTAAAATCTAGCCCAACCGAAAAGAGATTTAGTCTCCAATTTGAATTTATGCAGGGAAGTTCCAAAAACATCCAAGTTTTATGTGTGCTAGCCTCTAAGCATATCACAGAAAGGTAAGTTGCAACCAAAATTGGAAGTAACAAGTGGAACGTGAAATAATGGACAATTACGAATTGGCCTACAAGGTGCAAAGAAATTAACTAGAGAGATCAGCACAGAGCAATTAACAAGAGTTAATAAATTTAAACAAAAAAACATGTCGTCAATTTTGCCTGTGGTGTATAGGCTGTCGAGGCCCAATTGAAGCATCCTCCGCCCCAGGTCTTAGTGCTACCCCCGCCCGTAATACGCATGCGCTTCAGAAATGTGGAGACTTTCGAGACGTCGGATATCAATCCCATAAAAAGGAGACCAAACAATTCTACAATATTCCAGCCTGGATCTAACCAAAGCACAATAGAGAACTTTAAGAGTATTTGAATTGTAAAATTCTTTGGAGTTACGCAATATAAAACCCAACTTTTCTGTTGGCAGAGTAAATAATTGTATTTGTGGCTCTTGAAGGAAAGTTTTGGATCGAAGGTAACTCCAAGGTCCTTGAAAATCTCAACCCTGGTCAGCAAAGCCCCATTGACATGATACATTTGATTACGATAAGTGGATGATCTATAGTAACTCATGACCTTACATTTAGCAACATTCATAGAGATTTTATTAACTTCACACCAAGTAGGCACACAGTTGATGTCGAGTTACAATAAATCAGAATCATTAGAGGCTTTGATTGTCCGAAATATCTTTGGTCGTCGGCATAAAGTATAAATCTGCTAGAGGAGATATAATTCCCTATGTCATCTATAAAAATATTGAAAAGGATTGGGCCGAGGTGGCTGCCTTAAGGAACACCTGTTGATATACTGATCGGATAAGTGGCTATTGATATTCACAATTTGTCTCCTATTAGCCAGATAATTTCCCACCCACCTACAAAGGGCTACATCTACTCCAAAGATGTACAATTTATGCAGCAATATTTTGTGGTTAACCATATCAAAAGCTTTGGGCAACTCAGTGTAAACTAAGGCGACTTGATCATGATTTTGTAAGGCAGCAACAACATGTTGAGTGAAGACACACCTGTTAGTAGAGGTAGAAAGTTCTTTGACAAAGCCATGCTGTTCGCAAGTCAATCCATTGAATACGCTTGCAGAAATGTAGTCAACAATCAAACTTCCAAAGTTTGGGAATGCAGCTTTGAATAAATATGGATCTATAGTTGTCGACAGAATGTTTATCACCCGATTTAAAGGTAGGTATAACGTAACTCAGTTGCCACAACTCGGGAAATTCAGATGATTTGAGAGACAAAATTGAAAATGTAAGTCAGAGGCATAGACATGGAGTTAGAGCAATGCTTGTTCAGCGAGAATTTAGTAATGTCAATATGATTAACAGTAGTACCCAGATGTTGCCTTCACTGTGAGTATCATACACAATACTAAAGTATTTGGCAAATAAATTGACGACCCCCCTGAGCGTAATATGAGCGTATTTTTCTATTACAAGTTTCTTTAACTCAGGAAAGAGCCACTTGGGGAAATTAGAGTATGTATAATATGAAAAGGGAACAAAGAGATTAATAGTATTAAAAATAAGGTCATAAAAAGTGGAAATGCATTGATCTAGCGATGGATTATCCAACATGCGCTCCCAATCAATTTGGTTTAGGTAGTCATATAAGAGAGTGTAACCAGCCTTTTTAAATTGTAGTAGAAACTGTTAAATTTGATAGATGAGGGAGAGACATCAAAGTTTCTCCTGATGTTTAGTTCAAGGCAGTCACATTTGAGGAGAAGCAAAGCATAACTTTCACAAAGCAGATTCCAGAAATTACTAAAAACCAAGTCAAGGAGAGAACAAGATGAATTAAGACTGTGACTGACTTGAAGTAAATTTAGAAAAGTTGTATCACTCAAACAACAGACGGAAGATGCTCTACGGCAAGCAACATTGAACCAAAGTTCATCGTTGTACCAGACGCAATTGGGCAGATTATAATCACCAATGATAATAATTTTTGAAGGTGATGAGAAATGCACAACTAACTCTAGGTAGGGGAATATAAACAGAACCAACTAGAAATGTACCGTTACCAACAACTATTTCTACGAAAACATGCTCAAGATCAGGTTTACCTGATACTCGAGTAGAACAAAGTGTCTTCTTAACCGCAATTAGTCAACCGCCTCCTCTTATCTTGTTGCAGCTGGATTCATCCCTGTCTTTGCGAAACACCATAAAATTATCCAATCCTAATTTGCCGTCAACATGCTTTCACACAACAAAGTCTGCGCCAGGTAGATGAAGTCGAAGTCGGAAATATCTACATTTATTTGAAATTCAGGCAACTTACGCAAGCTTCTTACATTCTGATAACAAGTCTTCAATGAGTTTCCCGTACAAATTAGTTTCCCTGGCAAAGTGAAACGAATAGTTAAGTTCTTCTCGCCATTGGATGATCTTGTTTTCAAGGATTCTCTCATGCTTGTTAAGTAGTTTCTTTGCGAAATCGTTTGATCAGGAGCATTTTAATTATTCCTTCATTGATAGCAACTTTGTTCTTCTTAATAATATCAATGACAGAAGAGAGATCCTTCAGAATAAGTTTCATTGGTCTAGTTTTTCCCGGATCGTGTTTGCCTACGCATAGCACTTTCTGCACCGAAAACGGAGAGGAAGTTGCGTAAATCATTGGCTATTGATCGGTCACGGGCTATTGATCGGTCGCATTTAGTTAAGTTACCATTGGATTCTTCAGCATAGTAAACCATAACGTTGTATGAACGAATATGAGGTTCATTTAAATCTTCCAAGAGATTTTCACAATTCACACCTGAGTTATAAATCGAGTCGTTAAGTTGACTGTCCAACTTGTGCAATTTGTTTCCCAATGCACTAATTGTGGTGTTATAAGATTCACTTTTCAAGGAGGTAATTGGAGGAATCGGTGATCATTTCCGATTTAGCTATAACATCATTTAGCGCATGCTGCGTAGTAGTTATAGATGTCGGTGAGCACCCAGAAACAGTGGGGCTTACGGCAGGCAAATCAAGATCAGTTGGTAGAATTACAGATCTTCTAGATGATTTGCAACTCGTACAAATATAAGCACTGCTACCAGCCACCTTCGTAATATCTATTCTAGATAGTTTAATGCATCCCAAGCAGAACCAACGGGAGCATTTCTCTACGCATAGGATTTAGTAGTCCTTTGCAGTCACGATTTACTGCAGGTACCACATTTATGAAAAGCCTTGCCAGCTATTGAAACGAAATTGCAAATATTAATGATTCGAAGTTGAGAACCCTAGTCTTGTATGATAAAATGTATGCAACAACTATTCTTGATTATAGGTTAAGGTCTGTTAAATTATTTGATGCAAAACTTCAAAAAACGCGAACAGGTAAAAACAATACACGTACACCAACACAAATAGATGCAGAACACTACGGCAAACCGTTTAACAATTATGACAAAATAAATAATGACTTGTATGAAAAATTAAAGACACTAAACATTTCGACCTTTCCACCACAAGGTTACCAGAACGCCCATGAACGATGGACCCTCAACAATCTTAAGAATGTTCCATACGAACTTCGTAAAACTGTTGGATTCTGAAGTTTTAAAACTTCAGAAATAATACGACAATCCATTGATTGGCTAAATGATACCAAATCAAAAAGCTTTCTAAAGTAAATTTGATTACAGCGATAGCATGATATACTCCAATAGCATAAAAATAAGCGAAGCCAGACACAACTTCGTGAGTAAAGGAATAAGTAATTCTCGTTCGTTATACCTTTTATTTTCACCATATATCAAACAATAGTCCTGCATTGTCTTGAAAATCTCAATTTTTTAAGCAATCTAGATTTAGAATAACTTTCCAGTAAATTGTCTTTGTCATGTATGTTGTAGATCTTTAAATAATATACCATAATTTATTTATAATTGTCTTTCGTATCAAAAAGTATTTAAACTTGGTATAGACAAGTAAACTATACTTCGATGTCATTTAAAAAGCGAAGAAGGTCAGCCATTTTATCTATCTACTTATTACTATATTTTTAATTAAACCCTGTAACAATTATTTATACAAAACGCAAATTGAATATTTCCTACTAAATTTTAGTTATAGAAATATACTTAAGGGGTAGTAAAAAACAAAACATTTGAAATAGGTCTCCAGTAAAACACTCTAAACAAGAACACCTGAAGTAGCATATGAGAGTGAATGTTTTGACTATGAATATGTCTCTAAATTCTTACCTTGATGATATCGTGCAAAGATGACATACTACCAAGACTAGCTGGGTCAGGTGACGGTGATGCGTCAATTTGTGGCCCCGAACCAAGACTTGCAGCCGATCGTGGCAACGCGGGTGGCAAATCACGAGGTCTTGCCGCCGTTGGAGGTGGAGGAGCTACTCTTGTACGGTGACCACCTATGATTATATTGTGTTAATATATTATTGTTAATGGTTTTATTACTAAAAAATATTAATAATTACACTTACTTCTCTTGTACAATTGAATTTTCAATAAATAAATAAATATTCAATTCTTTACCTGCACCACCTCCATTGTAAGCTGTAGGTGGTAAAGCTGCATTGCCATACGAACTTCGTAAAACTGTTGGATTCGAGATCTCCGGACGTTGGACACTAGACAAAGCACTAGATGACGCAGATGAACCGGAACGTTGATGATGTGAATGATGGCGAGTTCCCGGAAGTGGGGGCGGTGGAGCATCACCGTGCTTTGATGGTGGTAACGGTGCAACTTTTAGAGGCTTTAAAAAAAATTTAAAATACGTACAACATATAAATCTATTAATAAATACATAAATATTCTATAGAAATTCCCCGAGTTGAAACTATTATTGCAGTACAAAACAACAAAATTGTCTAATGAGTATGAACGTGTAATAGATTTCAGACCAAACTAGAAAAATTGTTTTACCCCAATTATTTTGAATTCGTAATTATTAAAATCTTTTTTATAAATTAAAATGTAATGGGAAATCGTTAATATCGAAACAAGCACACTTGCGTTAGATTTATCATTTACCTTCGGAGAAATTTGATTTAAAAAACGTTTGAAATTGACAAATATGTTACTAACCCTAGGAACTACTTGTGGTGGAAGTAATGGGTCCGTGGCTTCAACTATGTGAGTTGTAAGATCGATTAACCTCTGTCTTTGAATGCCTTCACCAGGTCCCATATGGCTCACATGATTGAAATTTGTTGGTGCGGAAATAAGCTTTGATCTCCGATCAGTACTCCTATATAGAAAGGCTCGTTTATGTTTTTTTTATGTACAGTTAATTTATTAACCCTTCAATCCGGTACTTAGCTTCCAACTAGGCTATACATAATTTGGACTATACTATATTTAATTGGTATTTAATAAAAATTTGAGAACTATGACTTAGGAGGTTCAAACTTTAACAATATGTTCAAAACTATCCCAACTTCAAGTAGAAAGTTTAACGTAAGTACGTTCTCACTTAATAGGCGAGTACGTTCTCGGACTTCCGCCGATAAGAAAGCTAACTGAACGAGACCCTTTATGCGGGTCACCGGCTTGAAGAGTTAATAGTTGCACCAAATTATGCGCATCTTTCAACATTAAGCGCTAAAATATAAATAAATAATAATTTAAGTAAAATAAATTAATTCTATTATAGTAAGTATTGCTATACATGTTATATACGGTATTGCTATACATTTTATAAAAAAAGATATTCAAAGTCAAACGTCAAAAAGAGATATTCCCTACTTCATAAAATATGAAATTATATTTAAATTTACCAGCATTATAGGTTTGTATTGTTAACGTCTTAAGTATAAACAACACATGTTTATTGATATATACTGTATTAGATGAAACGAATTACGCCAGATATTGTCGGATAAATAGAAAATTTTTAAAACTATATGTTTTAGATAAAGAATTCTAATATATATCCTTATATGGTTTGGTTACTTCACATTCTTTGTCTGTCTCAAGTTAATGCAGTCACACAAGAGTCCTTTACAGGCCTTTAAAAACCATATCTTAGTGTATTATTTTCGTGGAAGTTTTCATGTACGAGGGTGCTTTGACATAAATCTAGCCTTCGATAGGTGGCGTTACGTGACAACGAACGCCATATTGGTTTTGATATCTGCCATCCAACACATGACGTCTGTCAAATTTCGAAGCAAAAAGAACAATTAGTTTGGTTTTTATAGCCGTCAAAAACAAGCAACTTTTGAAAAAGTCGAATATCGTTCAGTGATTAAGTTCCTTTACAAGAAAGGGAAAATCAATGCAGAAATCAAAGCCGAACTGGGCGCTGTTTATGTCGAATCGGCACCGTCGCTAGCAACAGTTAAATTTTGGAAAGCTGAATTTGTTCCTGGTCGTACGAGTGTTTTTGATAATTAACACCAAGGGCCCTCAAATATCGTCACTACATCAGAAATCGTCAACAAAATCCATATGATTAGGACAAACCGTTGAATAAAAATCCGTCAGCTTGCAGAGGCTGCAAACGTATCAACTGAGCGTGTATACGCCACCATACACAAATACTTTCATATGAAAAAGTTTTTGGCGAAGATAAAACGTGATCCGAATGATTTTTTCGTCGATACGTCATTGTTGATGAAACATGGGTCCATTACTACACGCCGGTGATGAAGGAACTGTCAAAGCAGTGGAGAAAAGGCGGCGAAGGCCCACCGAAGAAGACAACGCTATCGGTGAGTAAGGTGATGGTGACTATTTTTAGGGTTTGCGAAAGGCATTATTCATATTGATTACTTGGCAAAGGGTAAAGCTATAACTGGCGATTACTACGCAGCATTATTGGACCGTGTCGACGCCAAATTGAAGAAAAAACGCCCTAATTTGGTTCACAAAAAAGTTCTCTTCTATCATGATAATGCACCCGCTCACAGAGCATCCGTCGTGCAAGCTAAATTGAACCAGTAAGGCTACGAATTAATCGACCACCCACCGTATTCACCAGATGTAGCCCCTTGCGACTTCTTCCAGTTCCTAAACCAAAAAAGATGGCGTTTTTCAACAAATGATAAAGTGACAACAGAAACTTCCCACTAAGAGCTCGAGCAAAATTACTTTTCGGAAGAGATGAAGAAGTTGGAAAGTCGTTTTGAAAAGCATATTACTTTAAACGGGGACTATGTTAAAAAAATGATAAAAAAGAAAAATCGTGCGGTATCTTACGCAGGCAATATTGCAGAAAATGTTGAAACATCAATTGCTATACAAGAGCCGCCTTCATAAATTTTACGATTTTGCTAATTCCACAATACCTCCAATGTCGAAGTTCAAAACAAGGCTCGTATGAATTGATGTAAGGAAAAACTGCAAAACCCGAACGACGAATATTAAGACAATCGACGAATATTGAAAAAAGAACATAGTTTACAGCCTTAAAACCATGTATTTGAAATACCACCTTGTACGTGGAAAAAGTATTTCGAAAATTAGTTTAAGAACATGCAAATGTGTATAAAACTTAAAGGCAAACATTTTCAAAAGCAGTCAAACGTTTTGTACTATGTTCTTTTTATTTATTTTGTAAAAACTAAAAGGTATTGTGTTTTTTCCACAAACGTTGGTTATACGTATCACTTAAAATGGATTTGAATAATAATGCGTTTCAACCAAAGCAAGATGACCCAAATTATGATAAACTGTATAACTTAATATTGACATTGACAAAATATTGTCAAAACTTTCAAAGTTTTGAAATTATTACACTCCATCTAGAACTAATGCACTTGACACATCAATAACTTGTTTGAAGTGAAAATCCTATTTCAAACAGCATGTGCAAAAACTCATCAAAAGGAGTTACAAAGTTTGGGTAAAGACTTTATCATTTGGATATGTAAAACTGTCTTAAACATATATGAGTAAGTTGACTTAAGCGGAAAAAAACAACTCGAATCGTGTATTGTTCTAGATTTATCCATATCTCTTGCGGAAAATAATCATATTTTGAGTTATTTTTTGCATGGGGAACCATTAAATAGAAAAGAAACAAAATAGGGAAAAAACCCATGTACGACGGTACGAAATTCTAGAAACTTATCTTACTAACAATAAAAATTAAACATTTGCTTCTTAGCAAACAGTGCTACAAAATACCAAAACGATTACTTTTTGCAATGCAAGAAAATATTGTTAAAATGACAATCATAAACTTTCTTAACCAACAATGTTATACAAAATTGGAAACATTCTTAAAATAAAGCAAAAACTGCATAATAATTTCTGAGCAAATATTGAAACTTTAAAAAAGTAGAATATAATTTTAAAATATACACTCACATTCTTTGCGACTTATTTCCCGCTTCTCTCAACGAAAAACGTCTCCTTGGCCTCTGATCCGCTCGACCATCACGATCAATAGTGACAATATTATCTAGATTGAGCACTTCCGTTTCGTGAATATTCGACACGTACAGCATATGTACAAGATCGTGCAGGACGCACAATGATAAGCTACCCTTTTCGTTTAATGGACGTGATCGTTTTACATTCAGTGTTTGAACCCATTCACCAGTTGCACAATTAAACACATCGATGTGCGTGTCGCTATAAATAATTAAGTGACCATCACGATAACCTAGAAGAAAAATTTGATTTCTTTTATATGATAAAGTGATATTTGTTATACTTCTAAATATTTAAAAACCAAGATCGTTTCAAACATATATTCATGAAAATTCCATTCAACATTTAAAACTTCTCAAATTCAATACGTAACATTTACATTACGAATAAGAAGTCAAAATTTTACGAATAAATTTCCACATGAAGGAAAGTTCTAAAATGACAAATTATAAAAGGTAGTAGTATTTAATATGTTCCTTAAGAGGAACGGTGCCGATTCCACCATTAAAATTATGAAAGATTTCCTGTATCTCTCTTTCCTAACCTCATTATATCTTTAACTTCAACTTTTATATGCAGCTTGTCGAAAATATCTTTGTTTAGTTGTTCGACTC
>WYDF02076880.1:0-11266 GCA_009867245.2 Adranes taylori | reverse complement strand
TAATTATTAATTATTCATATATTATCTCTTATTTTAAGAATTACGGGGCGCGTACATTAAGTTCTGGTAACAATCTAGGGAAATCAAAGGTAAACTTTAGTCCGAATATTGAAAAATATCAATTTACATCTAAATATTTTGGCCGTCTCTGCTGGATAGCTGGAACTTGCAAACTACAGTTCAAGACTAAGTAAAGAATGTGCAGAACAAATTAAATTTAATTGAGTAAGTAATTTACAAAAAGAAACCATAAAATTTCGAAAATTTGTTTTCCTTGTTTGGCAATGAAGTCTTGAAAATTTTATCAAAAACCAATTTTTCAAATACGACGAATTCAGTAGTCTTAATGCAATCTTGCTTCTTTCACTGTTGAAGATCTATGACAGTTTTTGAAGGTCTTAAATTTATAAAGATTTGTTCTCCATTAGAGTTCGTAATCATCTGGTATGTATGAATTCTTAAAGCGGTCATCACATTTGGGAATGTTGATTCTAAAATTAGTTTCTATATTTTTTATCTCGAACTCCGAACTCTGATTTCGATGGACACTCAAATCGGAATCCTAATAAAACTTGACCTTTGTCAAATGCGTTTGTATGACGGGAAAGTTCTGCGCATAGATGATCCAACATTGTTAAGTATGCTTCAATATTGAACTTGCCTCTTCCTCAAAGCGCAATTTCTTGCTCCTCGCGTGACGTATTTTTTTTATGGACATACGTCTACTTTTATCAGGATGATGACCATTTATGTTCTTCTGATTTGGCTTTTTTTTCTAATCATCAAAGAAATGTTACCCGAAATCCTACAAAACTTATTTAATGGGAATAAAAACCGAAATATATATGGCAACCTGGAATTCTAATGGGATAAACAGAATATCCGACTAATTATAACGATTTTTAAAGAATAACGATATAGCCATAATGGTGATAACAGAAACGTACCTCAAGCCAAATACAAATGGAAAATTCCAGGATGGACAGTTATGAGGAAGGACAGATCAGGAAGGACAGGAGGAGGAGTAGCTTTGCAATGCAAAAATATATTAACAAGTATTGTAATTGATTTAGACCTTTGTCAAATGGAAGCAATGGCCATACAAACTAATATAGCAGGTGAATTTTAAATGTGGTATTATGTTACAACCCTCCCAAAAGCGAACCCAGCGAAGGAGATTAAAAAAAGTTAAGTCATGCGCGAACAACATAGCTGGCGATCTAAATGCCAAACATGTTACATAGAAGAGCAGGAGAAATAACAGGTCAGGAGAAAAACCGCTGACAGTGGTAAATAAATTGAATAAATGCCCTGTGGATGCTACAAAAATTCATATGAGTAGCCGGCAAAGAGGTGATGTGGTTTATATATTTATGACATCCAACATTAAACAACAAGTGGAACTTGGCACAAAATATGAACTTACTTCAGATAATTTTCCGGCATTTGCTAGAATAGGAAAATTCAAAGCAAACTCAACAAACCATTGGTATGTAAAACTAATTGTATAAAATTTGCACACAAAATGGAAATCTGCAAATATATATATATTCCAGAGGAGCAAATTTCTTCTAGACAAGATATAGACAAAGCAGCACCAAGTCTTACAACAGAAATTCCACAAACGTTGGGATGTTAAGTGCAACAAAAAATAGTGAACCAATGGAACTTAATCAGTGAGAAGAAAAAACTAATAACAGAGAAAAACAGACAAGAAAGGAAATATGCTAAGACCAGGTACCCGCATGACCTTCAACAATAAAAAACTTTGCAAAAAAGTAGATAAATTACTGAATATATGGAATATAAAAAAGATGAAACAGGGATAAGAGAAATTGAAGAAATAAATGAACAGGCAAAGATAGGAAAGCAGATCAAACAAGAGAAGACACCTAACGAACCACTCAAAAATCGAAACGGGAACTTTATTTTTGATGATCTAGAAAAGGCTAAAAAGTCGCATTTTATTTGAAGTTGCAGCTTGTAAACAAGAGGTCAACAAGCAATGAAGTGCAAAATAAAGTAGTAGAAACAATAAGAATAATTAAAGAAAGTGAGTTGGAGAATCCGCTTGTAGTAAAAAGAGAAGGTATTAAAAACATAATAAAAAACATGTGCAGTAAGAAAGCACCTGCTCCAGATGGGATACTCACAAGAGCCATAAAACTATTTCCAGATCCAACAATATATTTTTAACCGACATCATCAATGTAATATGTAAAATAGGTTACTACCTAGAAAATTAGGAAATAGCTACCATGGTGGCAATATCGAGAAAAGAGAAAGATCCTGCGTTACCCAGGAATAGGAGACCAATCATCTGCAAAACGAATTTTCCAAAATAGTAGAAGTGGTAATGAAGATCCCTATACAACAAATGTCAGAGGAGAAACCAATTCTAAATGCAAACCAATTTGGGTCCCGAACGTCGCTAGCAGCTATTCAACAAGTGGCTAATCTAGACCAAATACCAAACACCCAAATAATATCAAATGCCAGAAAGTAAAGTAAAACTGTGGTAGCTACTTTTCTTAATATAGAAAAAGTATACGACCGTGTGTGGAAAGATGGTCTGCTGTATAAAATGTAATAATCTCCGCTTCATTTTTGGAAAATAGGAAACTTGCAGTTAACATTAATGGTAAATTATCAGAAATTCACGATGCGAAAGAAGGATTCGCTCAGGGATCGCCATTATCCCCAATCCTATTTAATATCTTTGTACACGATATGTCGACATTCAAAAAGAGTAGCCCAATGCAAACTTGTTACAATTTGCGGATGATATGGCAGTAGTCATCCAGCACGTAACCATTAGCATAGCGATAAACACTATGAACAAATGCCTGGAAAAAATAGCAGCTTTTTTTGTCGATTAGAAATTAAACTGCACGAAACGAAAACTGAAACTCTAGAGTTTTCAAGGTGCAGGAAATGCACGAACTCGGCAGCCAGGTCACTTATATTGGGTATAAATTTGAAGTAAGGGGACGCCACACAACACACGTGAAGCACAGGGAAAAATAGCAGCACTGAATGTTCAGAAAATGTTCCGCATGCTGAAAAATGATTCAAAGTTATCATTCAGGAAAAGAATGAGGATAGTCAACGGAGCGCTGATACCAGAGCTCCGCGCAAAAATGTTAAAATAGCTCACAACAAATTGTTGAAAAAAAATAATGGCATCAGCAAGCATCAGATTTATTCCCAAAAGAAGAAGTAAAGAGATGACCGACCCCAACAATAAGATACAGGAGATCGGCAATGCAATTGAACAAGACTGAAAGAAGATACAAAGGCGATAAAGTAAACACCAAAAGTGGAACAAAAATCAGACAAAGAAGGAAAAATGTTCGGAAATTTCTCTAATCTCCAAAGCTGAAAAGCTCCCACTTATAGCCGAAAAGGCTAAAAATTGGAAAATAGGAAGTTAAAAAAATACAAAGAAAATCTTCTAACATTTCTTTTTGAAATATTAAAAAGTGTAGTAGGTGTAGACAAAGGAAGTGCGGCAGGCCTGATGCAATTTCAAGTAAAGTTTGGGAATGTTTGAATAAGAAAGCAATTTAGATATTAGTAAGAGGATTTAATGCCATTTGGAATGGGAGGGAGAGTATGTCAGAGGAATGGAAAGTAGGTGAAATAATCCCGATAAATAAAAGAGGAGATAGAAAGCTGTTGGAGAATTATAGGGAGAGTACAATAATGGTTAGAGTACATGGAAAAATAATGAATCAAATGATTGTGAGATATTTGAATGTGAACAGGGTGTTGTCAAAAACGGAAAATGGATTTATAAAGAGAAGAGGCAGAACTGATCATTTTTTAATTATATAGTACCTCATGAAACAAGAGTTGTGTGCTGGTAAGAAGATATGACGTTTTTGTAGTTACAGGCGGTGAGGGAAAAACTATGGAAAAAATGAAAGAAGTCGCAATGTCAGAATGGAGTAAAACAGGAATGTTCAATGCGTGGGCATTTGTTTAATATTTACATGTCAGATTTGGAAAATGTGGTGAGAAACAGACAGTGTGGAGGCGTGAGCTTGGGTAGTGAATGAAAATGTGGGATATGGAGGAAGCTGTAAATGAAGCTGAGATAAGAATAAATGATATTGAGGATAAATGATATTGAGATAAGGATAAATTATAAGAGATGGAAAGATGGAAGAATGTATAGAGAAATGAAGAAAGGTGAAGAGAGGATATGTAGAGAAATGAAGAAAGGTGGGAGCACTGGGTGAATGCATGTACGGAAATGAAATGAAGTGTTGAAGAAAGGTGTTTGGCGGATAATGTAAGAGTGTGTTTAGAAGAAGGAATATAGGTAAAGGGATAATGGAAAGAATTATTAACGACAGAAGAAAGAAGGAATGGAATTAAGGGGATGAAGTAAAGGAAAAGATTCCTTATTCCTTCTACCAGAGAATAAATTTTGATTTAGTTTTTTATTTTTTATTGTGGGTGTAAATTTTTTTGTCCTCTTTTTTTCTATAATTTGAGCTTGTAGAATATTGCTAGTTGTTTTTTTTTAATTCTTGACTGATTGAATTTTTTTATCTTAAAAATCTGGTTAAGAGAGAATCATATAAATAGAAATTGCTGTCCTTAAGAATTAATTATATCCAGAAATGTTTAAAACCACTGATTAAAAATGAGTTTCCTTTTATTAATATCTCAAGCGAGAAGAAGTGCGAAACCTACCTCAGTGAATCAAATGCGACCTTGTCTGTATGTGAAGGTGTTAGATCCTCAGCGCGACGAAACGCCCCCGAGGCGTTCGTTTCCGGTTTACACTATGTTTCACTTTCTCACTTTACACTCATACCAGCAAATGTGTTACTTCTCACCAGATCATGCTGTCCTTCTGTCGTCTCATCGTTCGTTTTATCTTTCAAGTTACTGTTTGTTTGTCTTCCTTACTAAGAAGGAGGAAAATATTTCATGGAATTGATACAAATGTCAATCATATTGAGTTTAGTTCTATTTATAAAAGTGTGTACATTTTTATACGAACATTATAAAATGTTTATACAGTTATACAGGCAGTGGCGGATTTTACTTTTGATTTCATCAAAAAGACTAGTCCCGCACCGGATGTGTCCAGCTCAGAAAATCCCTAATAAAAAGAGGTTATGTTACACAAGATACTTTCATTCTATGTACAAGTAACAGAGTAATTCACTAATAAGAAAACTTACTAAGCCTTGTCCACACTATGCCGAACGGTGTTGATCGACACGATCGATGGACAATGTTGAACAAGTGTGTAGTGTCGCCCGGCCTTGTTGAACCATGTAGGGCCAAACCTAACGCAAGCCCTAAACAAGTCGGTACAGATCCAAAGAGCAGGACTGGACTGGGATCAAATTTGCTCCCGAGAAATCTAGAATGGTTTCTTTTAGTATTCTGTTTTTACTATCAGACTGCTGGTCATTTTTTATTAACATTTTCTAATTTTCTGATTTCAAAAAAATTTAATTTATTGAAGTTGGCCAACCATTCCTCAATTATTGATAACAATTGTTATAAAAATTTATAAGTATTTTTCAAAATTTATCCTCAATTCCAGGATTAGAGTTTTTCAAACCGTGAGAGAAGATTGTCTTATCCGATTACTCGGAAAATCAGGTTGAATTTCGGGCAGAAGTTTTATGCAGTTCTGAAAGTAATTCCCAAGAAACTCGTCCGCTGAGCTTTATCCAAGCATCCCACTGTTCGAACTATATTGAAAGCATCAGTGCAGATAGGTTGTTCTGCAGAAGTTTTCTTGCAGCCGCTCCATCAATGCAGGCCATGAGCCTAGAAATGTTTGTACTTATTTTACATGCTTTACGTGAGAGTTAAGACAAAGTGCTTTATCCAGTATCACGCTAAAGTACTTTTCGTCTCTGCTGCCTCTTACACAGTGCTCCCAGTCTTGGATGTTTACTATACCTTTCATCTCCAATTGAGTTAAGTAGCTTCGGGGTTTCTACGCTCCGGGTGAGGCTAGCTTCAATTTCATATTCACGCTTACTCATTGCCATGACTGCTACATCATCAGCAAAAGCAATCAATTATATGCTACTAGAATTTTCAAGTTTAAGCAGGCTCACATACATAATGTACCACTAGTAGCCAAAGACAGATTCTTGAGAATCTTCACATGTTAGCATTCTTTTTTATACCTATTCAGCTTTTCTATAATACTATATAAGAGCTCTCTCATGGTTAGATAAATAAACCTTTATTGGCATTCACTAAATAATAAATCACTAATTTCTATATATATTATAAAAACTAAACTTAATAATAATACACATACCACACTACAAAAAAAAACTCAGAAAAAGACAAGAGCTTAAAATCGCAACGCGTTTTCAAAATAGACAAGAAAGTTCGTTAAGCCATAAAAATTTATATACTATAAAAATATTGTCTTCGCATTTAGACTGAAAACATCTATTAATCTGTCAGGTGATATCTTAAATATGCCGTTTTTTTGTACGAAAAGTCGTCATTTGGCTATGTAAACATCAAAACAACCATGAGATCAGGAATTCTATTTCCACAGATAAGGAAGCCGACAGATTTTGACAAACCGAACCGATGAGATAAGGAAGTCTATTTCCACAGAAAAGGAAGTCGAGAGATTTTGACAAACCGACAGGATTTTGGCTATGTAGATATCAAAACAACCATGAGATAAGGAAGTCTATTTCCAATATTTATATATCTCCTAGACATGTGTATTTTCAATTCCGTCACTGTGTTATCGGCTGAACAGCCTCAAACGAAAAAAGAAAAATGAAATAAAACAAACAATATAATCAACGAATTGAAACTCACCGGAATCTTGGAACCACAGATCTTTATTGTAGTAACTTAGCTAGATTTTCTGTCGACGTGCTGTCGACGTTCAAAATCTGACGACGTTTCGATAACTTAGTTAACTTAGTTGTTTGGCAAACAGTTTGATATATTACAAAAATCTAACTACAATAAAGATCTCTGGTTCCAAGATTCCGGTGAGTTTCAATTCATTGATTATATTGTTCGCTTTATTCAATTTTCTTTTTTAGTTTGAGGCTGTTCAGCCGATAACATAGTGACGGAATTGAAAATACACATGTCTAGAAGATATATAAATATTTTACTGCACCCCTTCACTGTGCGCCATATGATGGGAACCAGAGCTGTCCAACAGAGCTTTCATATTCAAGGGTACATTTGCATTTCTCTTCTCAGTTTTCCCTTCTTAGTTCGTCCGGTTTCTGTAATGTCAGCTGATTTGTGTTTAGATGAGAGAAAATAATCCTTCTTGTCCTTCCACTTCACATACAAAATATTGTTACCATTACTATTACCCAATGGCGTTACAGCCCATCAAAAGCTCGAGCCTCCTCCACAACTGCCCGCCACGCATCTCGAGCCATCGCCCGCCATGTCCAACCTCTAACGCGCATGCTTCGCAGGTCCTCGTACACGTTTTTCATACATCACTTTCTGGATCTGCCCACCAATCTTCGTCCTTCCAGTTTCCGCGCAACCCGGTCTTCTGGAATTCGCTGGATATGTTGTAGCCATCGAATTCGCGGTTTTTTTACTTTAGTCACCAACGTAGGATCCCCGTAGAGTTGATATATCTCGTCGTTCTTTCTGATACGCCAGACCATCGCACACCGGACCACATACACGTCGCATGATTTTCCGCTCCCATATATTCAGAATTCTCTCATCGTGTGCGGTCAGCACGCACGATTGCCTCTCATATATCACTACAGGATTTATGACAGATATATAAATTCGCTTTTTACTTCACGGCAGTAAGCGAGATTTTAGAAGCTTCTGCAGACTGAAATATGCTTTGTTGCGCTCTTTTATTTCCAACTGCGTGTTACTGTTCTCTGTGGTAACTGAGCCAAGATACTTAAATGTAAGTATCCTTCCAAATTGGAGATCCCAATGGTAAGTGGTGTCACTGCTTGTGGCACCATTCAAGACATTACCATATACTTTGTTTTGCACATGTTGACCTGAAGTCTTGCTTCTTTACACTCTGCCTCCAGCTGTTGGAAAGCTTCTCTACGTTCCCTTCCTCTTTTTCCGAGTAGGTCCACGTCATCGGCATAAACCAGATACTGTATAGAGCGGTTGAACAGAATTCCTCCGGGATTTACTTCAATCTTTCTTACAATACGCTCCAGAGTGAGGTTGAAGAGGATGCATGAGAGGGCATCCGCTTGCCTTAAAATTTTACTTCTATCTCAATCCCCTCCCGGGCGAAGAAAAGGCCAATTTTCAACATATTCCTGCTTCTACCTAATCCTCCCTCCTTCCATAATCCTCTTTTACTCTTACCCTACTAAATCCTGGCTCCATCTGCCATCTATATTATACTTCTACACATTCTACTACCCATTCTACCTTCTTTTATTTATTTCCATCCTAATTTTATTAATTATTATTATCCCCTTTCTCTCCTTACTTCGGCTTAAAAAATTGTTTGTAGCCTATTTGAGGGTATTTTAATAATTTTGGGTAAAGTAAAATTTTTGACATTGGCAACACTGGAGTTTTTGGAAATCTTTGATTTGATGAGTGAATTTTTTACCTCCAAACTGTTCATTGTGGACGAATCAAGTTACGAGATAAAAACAAGGTTAGTGTCAAAATATTATCTTTAGTAACCTGTACCTAATGTGTGATAATTGTTTTTCCTTATTTTTTTTAATTGTTTTTCCTTGTTTTTCCTTATTTTATTTATTTATTTTTTTTTTCCTAATTTAGACTGTACATTTTAAAGTTTTTGTCAAAATAACGTAAACACGCACTTTTCGGGGCTACTTTGTACCAAGCCTAGTTTGGACCAAAGTAGCCCCAGCTATCTACAAACATCTTTTTTAGTACCAAATCTTTTTAATAAATGTTTTTACTAACATTTGATTATAAGTTACTGTTGTAAAATATTATGTTCGTTGTTTATGTTCCAGTTGGTGATCGCACAATGAAGAGAAAGTCAGGTTCGAGAAAGTATGCCGATTACAATGCTGAGATCTTGGAAACTTGTTTGAAGGACAAAAGTGGAGTAAGAAACCAACGAAGGAGTAAGCTTAAAACCTACGGGTTACCGGCAAGATACATGGCCATCCGACAGACTTTATTCAAGTAGAAGAACAGGCCTTTAATGCTCACATTGACAGGTTGCCTGAATTTGGATTTCCCATAACTGATCTCGATTTGAGATATTCAATAAAATGCTTTCTTGACAAACAGAGGCGTACACTAAAGAGCTTTAAAAACAATTTTCCGAGTCCCGATTGGGCAGAATCATTTAGAAAACGTTACCCTAGGTTAACTGTGCGTCCAGTAAGTAACATAAAACGAGTAAAGGCTGCTATTGATGAAAAAGTAATCAATGACTATTTTGACAACTTAGAAATATTGTCCTCAGTAATGTTCCAAAAGAGAACATATGAAATTACGATGAAACGAATCTGCGCGGTGACCCTGGAGCAAGCAAGATCATTTGCAAAAGGGGGCAGAAGTACGTTGAACGCATTATGAGATCAATCAAATCTTGTACCTCCTTGGTGTTTTGTTGAAATGGTTCCGGAGAGATGATATCACCCTATGTGGTTTACAAGTCCGAACACCTGTGGTCGACATGGACCGAAGGTGACCCTGCGGTACAAAAAGTGGCTCGACATGGGGACATTATGTTTTCATTCGACGTTACTAACCAATACACAAATGTACCCTTCGATTACATGCTGGAAATAACCTAAACAATCCTAGCAAACAAACTCACAGATACAAAGGATATCGATGACATACAAAACTGATAACTTTATGCACATTTCAAAATTTTTGTACATTTAACTAAAAAATTTATAAAATCGAAGATGGGCTACCTATGGGATCTCATATTATTACAGGACTACTTGCAAAGATATACCTAGAAAAAATAGAATACGTTTTTCACGAACTACCACTTGCAAAAAACATACTTATGTGGAAAGGAACCACTGACGAACTCAAAAAATTCAGTACACAAATAAACAACATACACCTGAAACTAAAATTCACACAAGAAATCCACATTTAGCGATACAATGATACATCCATCATCATATCAGAACATAGAAAGAACTGCTTTTACTGCGTATATAAACAAAATAAACAGTCTACCACTAGAATTAGAAGATAGAACCAACGAAATCCAAACACTAACAGAACTAGCAACAAATAACGGGTACCCACAAAATACAATAACAAAATTAGCAAATTAAATAGAAATAATTAAAACAATAGCAAAAACAAGAGACAATAACGAACAAGAAAAAACATTCACTTACAGCAAATTTACATAGCAAGGCTACATTGGCAAAAGAACAGACAAAGTACGCCCTAAATACAACATAAAATGCGGATACAATACACAATACAAAATATCAGATATCTTAAGCAACGCAAAAACCAAAACTGATAAAGAGATAAACGAACTATGCCAAATAAATTACAGCGGCTGCAACGCCATTTATATAGGAAAACTCTGAAGATAAATAGGAATTAGATTCAAAGAGCATATCTCAAACAGAGAATCATCCAATGTAGATAAACACATATCAGAAACAAACCACATATTGTAGCATGTAAAAGCGGGGTATAATACAACGAGAGGGGGGGGGGTCTAGATTAGCACAATGATTCGGACAATGATGATGGCAGGAATATTAGGAAACCACAATAGTTTACTCAACACATCGGACGAACAAATGGGTTAAGATCATTAAGCGACTGGTACTAACCTGGGCAATCTAGTGGTTAGAATCATTCACTCTAGTGGTATAGGAAATAGATAAGGTAGAAAGAGAAACAATGTAAAATATATGAAAACGCTCACTTATTCGGCGGTTGTCGATGGCTGTCGCTGCTGCTTACATGCTTACGTCGTCGGCTGCTCGCTGCTGCAGTTGCTGCTGGACCCTCGAGTTTATGAAATGAAGTAACATAATCTATACAAATCGGCGCATTTACAGGTGTGAGCCACTACACAACTTTTGTTCTGTTCTACGGGTCTTTGTGTAGTCACTCACTCGTTAATTATTAGCCCGATACGGTCTTCTGTGATTTACGTGCAGCCACAGCAGTCTAAGCATGACGACAAACCATTATATATATATATATGAAAACGCTCACGCTATATATGGACCGTTTATTTTGAAAGTGGTGTAAGTCCATTTTCTCTTGTTTCGAGAAAATTAGAGGTTAGCATATCTGT
>WYDF02076869.1:0-11266 GCA_009867245.2 Adranes taylori | reverse complement strand
AACGAAACCATAGAAGCAACATATCTCATGTTACTTCTATGGTTTCGGCTTCGGTAAGTTTTATTTACATAATTGGTAAATTTTAGATGTTGCTATATTGCAAATCTAACGTTATGTTTAAGTTCTTTTGTTGTAAATATTAAAGATTCTATCTAGGAAACTAAATTGAACGTTTTTTAAGACAAAAAATATTTTTTTACTAGGTTTATTAATTAAGCAGTTATAAAGTTTAAAAAAACTAATTCTGGCAAAGCAAAGTATCTCGATCAAAACAACTGCTATCAAAGTGAGAACCGATACAAAGTGAAAAACCGAATACGTACCTCACTTTTATTTACAATAGCTTCAATGTGCATTCAAGTTGTTGGCTTAATATTTTGGTGGGGATCATCTTATGCGTTATACAAAAAAATATACAATATGAAACGTATATGGCACTTCCGCTTCAACTACCAGCCATACATTAATTTAAATATAAAAATATTTTTAAAAATACTTACATAATACACTATACATAATTATAGCAAGCGGCGGACAAAAACAATATTTCCACACATGTACATATATCCACATAACTAACGTGCATCCATACGGGCCACACTAAAACAAGCATCAGCTATCTTTCTCAGATTCATACAATTAGGTAGGCGATCAAACCATCCCTAATCTGATATGTTTATTCTATAACAGAAAATACGTTTTTGGTCACCTGTCTACAACAATTTTATACATTAGATATTACGGGACCAATACAACGATATTCAAAAAAGTAATAAGAAAATACGTGTTACAGAAGCGACAGCAAAATAACATTTGTTTACATGTTTAATCGGAATAAATAATTCTCATATATATGAGTTTAAATTTAACCACTGGCTGCGTCCCAGTGCAGTAGTTTTACATAATTTGTTTATTTATTGTAATTAATTTATTCAGAATAACGTGGTACATCACAACGTCTGTCTGTCTGGTTAACTTGCTACATCATCAATTGAGATTTACGCACGATGCATATTCATAATAATTACTTCTGTTTTGGTTTATCTATTGATTTGTAATACAATGCAATGACTTTGAACTTTTAAATTCTTAATGAAGTTACCTACATTTAAAAATCATAAAAACTTAATATCATATTTTAATAAAATTGACATAAAAAAATTTCTTCAGGAATTTTCCCCTATATATCCTTGGATGAACATTTAATTCAATTAAAAGCTTTAATATATTAAAATGTTTTAAGTCGTTAATTTTTGTTTTGTTTTACGTTTTTTATTTACTTTTATTTATTTTTTATTTATGTCTCGCACTGTTTAGATACACATGAGTAATTATGCGCACGCTTAGTTGGTGGTGGACCTTGTCAAGGCGATGAGGGTGGTACACTCATTTGTAACAATTCGCTTAGCGGTTTCTTATCATTTGCTAAATGGATGCCGGATGTTGATTGCGATCATCGTTCTCAAGACAATGAAGCGAGCATCGATATTGAAGTCACTGAAATGAATCTATATTACGATCTATTTATGTAAGTTCTTAATTAGAAAATTGTGGTAATTAGTGTATATTTGATAAATCTAAATTACTCTAATAAACTTTGTTAATCCAATTATAATGATGAATTTAATGAATATTTAATCAAAATTTTATCAACATGAGCCATTTATATTACCCATAATAAAATTGATCAGAAATTAGTTGAAAGTTGATCAAATTAATGAAAACTTGATCAATTTTTGACCAATTTGATCATAACTTGATTAAAAACTTGTTAAACAAAAATGAGGGGGGGAGGGGGAGGAGGAAACGAATTTTAGACATTGTATACTCTTGGAGGGAGTTATTAAGTTTCAACGAAAATCGGTAAATGGAAAAAGCAGAATTTCAGACATTTTAAACTTTTTTTCTCTGTCATTAACTGTCATTAACTAAAACAAATACAGTTGAGAAGGGGAAGGGTGAGAGTAATTTCTGTCTCTCCAGCTACCTTTCGATGAACAAGTGATAAGCGAAAGGTGGAGAATTACAAATATTTTATACTTTTCTTTAATATTCTGCCTATTGATCAGCGAAAAAATTACATTTGAGGCAGGGAATGGGGAGAAGATTTTTACTTCTTATCTACCTTTCAGTGAAAACTTCATTAGCAGAATGGAGGCTTTCAAGCATTTTATCCCTTTCTTCTTATTGAAAAAATGGGGAAATTGTGTTTGGTTGGTTAACTTTCAACTTTAAGAGGTTTTGGTAGGTTAAGTTTCAATCTTTCAATACAAACTCGATTAGCAAAAAGCGGAAAATTTCAGACATTTTATACTTTTTCGATATTCTGTCTTTTGAAACAGTGAAAAAAAGGATAGTGTTGTGTTACCTTCCTGTGTTAGAGAGGATAGTGTTAGTGTTACCTTCCTTTTCATCTACTTTTAATAAAAATTTGATACGCGGTAATTAAAAGTTTCAAACATTTTATACCCTTTTTTGTTATTCGTTAATAACTGCAAAAATTTTACTATGAGTGGGGAGTGGGTGGAAATGGTTTTTACCTTCCAATAAAAATTTGACCAGCATAAAAGGGGGAATTCAGATATTTTATACTTTTCTTTGGTATTCTGCTTTTATACCAAGGAAAACATAAATTAGAGAGAGGGCAAGGGGAACAAAGATTTCCTTCTATCCATTTAACTTTGGATAAATAGAAATTTCCGGAGAAAGATTAAACTTGAATGGGGAAAATGATGAGGTTTCTACCTTTCCATATATCTTTTAATGCAAATTTGTAAAGCAAAAAAAGGTGAATTTCAGACATTTTATACTTTTCTTCGATACCCTGCCTTTCAATCAGTGAAAAAATACAACTTGAAAGGGACGAATAGAAGGAAGATTCTACCTTTCCATCTACATTTTAATAAAAATTTGATAAGCTGAAAGGAAGTATTTTCAGACATTTTATACTTTTTCCCTATTTTCAGCGTTGTGATTAGTGAAAAAATTAACTTTAGAGGAGTGAAAGGGGGAGTATGTTTTCATTTCCATGTACCTTACAAGAAAAAGTTGATAAGTGGAAAAGGGGGAATTTCAGATATTTCATACCCTATTTTGGTATCCTAGCTTGTAATCAGTGAAGAAATTAAAATTTCACAAGTGACGGATGGGGGAGATTGTTTCCACCTTTTCAGTTACATTTCAATAAAAACTTGATGAGGGGCACTGGAGAGTTTCAGATATTTTATACTTTTCTTTATTATTCTGGCTATTGATCAGCAAAATAATTAAATTTCAGAGGCGAGAAGGTTTGTACCTTTTCATCTAACTTTCAATGAAAACATTTCGTATATTTTATAAAATAAATTTCAGGAAAGAGGAGAGTATGTTGAAGAATATTTTGGAGAATATATTGGAGAATATTTAACTTTTCGATTAGTGAATAAATTTAACTTTCACAAGTGGGGAGTGGGTGAGGGAGTTTATACCTTTCAATGAAAACTTGATAAGCGGATATCAAAATTCTATATCCTTTTTTCATATTGTACCTTTCGATTAGTGAAAATATTAAACGTTCACAAGTGGGGTTTAAAGAACCGGTTTTTACTTTCCCACTTAGCGTTCAATAAAACCTAAATAAGCGGTGTGAGGGTAATTCAGCCATTTTACAGTTTTCTTCGATATCCTGCTTTCAATCAATGAATAATTAAACTAAAGAGCGAGGTAGAGGAAGAGGGTTTTACTTTCCTATCATTTATACATTTTATACCTTTCTTCAATATTCTGTCGTTCAATAATGACAAACTTAATACTGTGTACGTAGATGGACAAACAACAAAGTTTTACCTTTCTATTTAGCTTTCACTGTAAACTTGATAAGCGGCATGCGTAGAATTTGACATATTTTATACTTTCCTTTAATATCCTCTTTTTGTTCAAAAACAAAATTTAATTTGAGAAGAAAAAGAAATAGAGCGATTTCTACTTTTCACCGAATACTTGGTAAACAGAAATTGTAGACTATCAAACATTTTATATCCTCATTTGATATTCTGCGTTTTGAAAAGCGAAAAATTTAAATTTGAGAAAAGGAATGGGGAGAGGAATTTCTACTTTTTCAATCTAAATTTAAAAGAAAACTTGTTAAGCGAAAAAAGGAGGATTTCATATATTTTATAAATTTTAGGGGATTTCATATATTTTATAAAAATGGAGCTGGGGAACAGGAAGAGGGACTTCCATCTAGCCTTGAATGGAAACTTGTTAAGCGAAAAGGGGGACACTAAAACTGAGTGGGTGAATGGGGACGACTTTTTACCTTTCTATTTAAGTTTCAATAAAAACTAGATACGTGAAAAGCGAGGAAGTTCAGACATTTTATGTTTTTCTTTGATAATCCCTTTTTGCTCAGAAAACAAATTAACTTTGAGAAGTAGAAGGGAAAGAGCAATTTCTACCATTCAATGAATGGCAGAAACTTGATAAGCAGAAAGAGAGGGATGCCTAACATTTTATACCCTTACTTGATATTCTGCCTTTTGAACAACAAAAGAATTCAATTTGTGAAGAGAAAGAGGAAAAGGGATTTGTAACTTTTCCTCTTAAATTTAAATAAAAACTTGATAAGCTAAAAGAGGAAGATTTAATTCATTTTTACTTTTTTTGGTGCCAGGCTTTGATGCTAGGATTTCTACCTTTTTATGTATAGTATGAAAAGTGATCAATGAAAAGTATGAAATGTGGTTAAGTGGAAAAGAGAAAATCAAAACTGATTAGGTGGATTGGGGAAGAAATTTCTTTCTTTCTATTTAGCTTTCATTACAAACTTGATAAGCGGAAAGCAAAGAATTTTAGACACGTTATTCTTTTCTTTGATATTCTCCTTTCGCTAAGCAAACAAACTAAATTTGATAAGGGAAGGACGAGGATGATTTATACTTATCAATGAATATTTGATGAGCAGTAAGGGAATTTCAGACCTTTTACACTCTTATTTGATATTACCCATTTTATACCCTTTTGATCAGAGAATATTTTTAATTTGAGAAGAAGGGAAAAGGATTTGTACGTTTTTAACTAAATTTAAATGAAAATTTGATAAGCGTAAAGGGGGGATTATACATTTTATACTATTCTTGATGTTAGGCCATTTGCTTTTTAGTGAGAACTTGAGAAGCGGAAGGGGGGAATTTAAGATATTTCATATCCTTTTTTCGGCATTCAATCTTTTTCAATAGGTGAAAAAAATTTAGCTTGAGCAGAGAGCAATAGAAACGGGTTTCTACATTTCTATATAATTTTCAATGTAAAGTTGATTAGCGAAATAAAGAGAGATTTAAATTTTTTTACTCTTTTTCAATTGTGTATATTTGAATACACAATTGAAAACCTGAGGGTTTCCTGGCCCCTCAAATTTAGGACTATAGGTTTGTATCACTAAATATATATATATTTATATATATATATATATAAGAAACCCGAAAAAAACCCCGCTCAGCTCGCCAAGATTTTTTTTTTTTCATCACGAAGGCGCAAAGGCTGATTTCGCGGTCACGCGAAATCATGAGATTAATTCCAAGATTTTAATCAAAGATTTTAAATATAAATGCATATTTTATTTTTTTTATAGGTAAAAAGGTGATAGATGGAAATATACAAAATATCGTATTAATAAAAAAATTAAAATTTACGTTTCAGAAATGGAAATGGGCTAATCCAGCATCGCAGTAGAAGAATTAGTAAAAGTTATAGGTAAAATTTCCAAAATGGTATATATTGTGTGTACTACAATAAAAGGTAGATACATTAAAAAAAAAATTATTTTTCTTTTAGAGTCGCAAAAAATATTTCCGTGAATAGAGGATCCTTTAAATAATATATATGATAGGTAAAGAAAATTTCCACGACAAAAAACTGTAAGAGTAAGTAATGGAAAACATTCGTCGGAAAATGATTCGTCAGACATCCAGTGGAGTCATGGAGTCACAATCAAAACATCGTAGACTACAAGGAGTCATTGGACACAAGCCCATGGGAACCATGGACAAAATCAGCGAAAGTCACAATCGACTCATCCCGTCAGAGCTTCAGTCATCATCAGAGCTTCAGAGCAGGAAACTTTGGAAAGAACACTTGAAGACAGAACTTTTCAGGACAGCAATGGAAAATTTAATCGAGCAGCACAACAAATAATTGATGAAGAATTAATAATGAATATGAGTTTTCAGTTTTTTGAAAGATTTTTTCAATGTTATGTTTCTGATAAGAAAAATTCATGGAAAGTAGATGAAATAATTTTCTTTTCTTGAAATTGTTTTTGTTTCTGGTAAAAGTAATTTTTTTATATATGTAAAATAAGAGAATCGAAATATTTTAAGCCAGAAATTGTTTTAATAAAATTATCAATCAAAATTTTCTTTTAAAATCTATGCTTTTTTCAAAATATAGGAAATGAAAATGAATTAAAGTATATAATTATTTTGGATAAACAGGTTTTAAATGAAGTACAGAATTTTTCTCTCTAAGCGGCACAAAAGTGTTTGCCAATAAGATATAAATGATTATATTGAAAGTTTTTTTATCTAGAGCCAAAATATAAGTATTAAACATTTTAAATGAGCATATTATGGCCAAGTGATTAAGTAAATGAAAACACCACAAGGGTACCCCAGTTTAAGGAATAATATGATACGAAAGCGTAGGTCAAACTTTCATCTACATTCCGATTAAATCAAGAGCGTAGTATAAACGCTATAAGTAATTCATTTCATTCAATTAAATTATTAGAATAATATTAAATTGATAAGAAGAATATTTTAAGATTTGGGGAACAAGCACAAACAAACTTTTTATTTTTACTTTGGAAAAATAAAATGTATAATTTATCTAGCAAAAAATAAAGCAGAAAATAATTAAAATTTAAAAAGATTTCACTGAAACATGGACCGTACTTAATTTTTTTCGTTTAAATCAAAAAGGGCTTAAATAGTAATCATCGCGTTAAGCCTTTTGCACTAAGGTAATAGAACTAAATATGTTTAACAAATTAATTTAAATTAATTTATTTTAATAAAACATCAATTTTTTGAAAACTTAAGTGATTAATTATTTTTGCGGATAGAACTGAACCAAAATTATTTTTTTCCTAAAAGAAGTTTTACGTTGTAATGTTGGAAGTTTTTTTTCAAGTTCAACTTTAAAACGAAAGTTGATAATTTTTTTTAAATAGAACTGAATTGATGGTAAATTTAAAACTTTCTAATATGTGGGTAATTGATTTTTAGAAAAAGTAAAAAATTAAGCTTTGAGAGGAATGATATATTTTGGATATTTTGTTTACGAACCCTTCTTTTAAATGTTAGACAAATCTGTTAGGAATATTTCATTTTTAATAGGACAAAATGCTTGTCGAAATAAAATAGCAACCAAAGATTAGCAAAATTATAATGAAAATATGAAATAGTTGAAACATTTTTAGAATCGGGGAACTTAAATTGTTAAAGCTTATAAGTGAAGTTTGCTAAACTTTCGAAAGTAAACTTGTTTTGATATATCTTTTGGATATAAGTACTTATGTTACTTTCGGGGTAGATGTTAAATGTTTGTTAGCATGGGATGGTACGAAGGGACAAAAGTTTTATACACTGCTAGGCAAAAGTACCATGTTTCTTTTTTTGTTTTATTATATTTTAAATTATATTTAATTGATTTTATATTGATCTTATTGATCTTATAAAAAAAATATGGTACTTTTGCCTAGCAGTGTATAAAGCTTTTGTCCCTTCGTACCATCCCATGCTAACAAACATTTAACATCTACCCCGAAAATAAAATAAGTACTTATAGAGGATCCTTTAAATAATATATATGATAGGTAAAGAAATTTTCCACGACAAAAAACTGTAAGAGTAAGTAATGGAAAACATTCGTCGGAAAATGATTCGTCAGACATCCAGTGGAGTCATGGAGTCACAATCAAAACATCGTAAACTACAAGGAGTCATTGGACACAAGCCCATGGGAACCATGGACAAAATCAGCGAAAGTCAAGGGACAAAAGTTACGAAGGGACAAAAGTTTTATACACTGCTAGGCAAAAGTACCAAGTTTTTTTGTTTTATTATATTTTAAATTATATTTCATTGATTTTATATTGATCAATGAAAGATCTTATTGATCTTATAAAAAAAACATGGTTTTTTGTCTAGCAGTATATAAAGCTTTTGTCCCTTCGTACCATCCCATGCTAACAAACATTTAACATCTACCCCGAAAATAAAATAAGTACTTATATCCAAAAATTATATCAAAACAAATTTACTTTCGAAAGTTTTGCAAACTTGACTTATAAGTTTTAAAAATTTAAGTTCCCCGGTTCTAAAAACGTTTCAACTATTTCATATTTTCATTATAATTTTGCTAATCTTTGGTTGCTATTTTATTAGAAGTAACTTTTGGCCAATTAATAAAAGCAAATGTCTGTTGTAACTATGAATTTATTAATATAGTTTTTTTAAATAATTTTTTGAAGATCGATTATGGGAATAGAAATAGTTATTTATAGATATCTCTATCAAGATAAAATAATTATAGTTTATAAATACTAGACTTTGAAAATAATTTATGTAATGCTCTTAAGGAAAGTCTTAATTAAGAAAGGATGATTCAAGTGAAGCTTAAAGGATTTTAAGAAATAATTTGTTGGAAATCAGTGGTGTACATTGACAAATGTTTTAAAAAACCTGCTCAACAGCTTAGATACAAATTATGTAGTGTCTAATTAATTTTTTTATATTTGTATGTTCACTAGGCAACATAAGTAAGAAAACTCATGAGGAAAGGTCTGTATAAATCTTGAACAATTATTATTGAAGCAAATTAGGTAATTCAAGTGGGCCTTAACTAATTTTGTTCTCTCACAAAGTTGACTATTAGATGAAGAATATCCGAGAAAGGAATATAGAAAAATTATTAACAGAAGGAAATAAGTATAAAATATCTTAAACTCTTTCATGGTGCATGTTTTTATCCGATATTGATATATAAATTAAGAAAATTAGAGAACAACTTTCACTTAGGTATTAACAATTGCAATCAAGGAAATTTCTCGTTGTTATCAATCTATATTTGATGATTATTCAGTTATAAATGCTAATTATATTTAAAATCTCCTACGTTTAAAATTAGGTTAAGTTGAAAAACTCTTTCAATGTTATGTCTACATATAGAAAATTTTGTGTTTCTGATCAGTTTTAATTTTTTGCTAAACTATGAAATGTTTTTAAATTAACGAAGGAACAAGTAGATATCAAAGTCATTCAGAATGATTGAAAGTCAAGTGAACTTTAACACTCAATTTACCTTTAGTAGAAAAATAACGATTCATAAAATTAGTTTGAATAAAAGTTCTTTGTAAATATTTTAAATATTGGTGTGAAGAATGATACTTCACATAAATTTGAATCTGTTAGATTTTAGAAATCTTAGTTTGAAAGACAAGTGCATTCCCAATGAATTGAAGGGCATTAGATAGATTATTAATGTTTGAGTCGTTTTTTGGATTTAATAGGTTTCTTTATAGGTAATGACCTTAAATATTAGTATCAAAGGAACACTGAAAGTTTTAAAGTTTTTTTTATTGAATTTGTTGTAGCATAATAATTTATGATAATAGATCAAATTAGAGTTGAATTCTATTTAATTAGGATCAAATAACATCATCATATCAATCTGAAAGTTAAAAATGAAAGTTAAAAATTTCTTTTAAAATATAGTTATTTTCAAATTATGTGCTAGGGGTTGATTTAATTTGTTCATGTATTAATTTTTAATAAAATGGTTAAGCTAAACATAAACCATCCTTTAATTTTATAATGTTTTTTGAAACGGTTTCATGTAATTTCTATTTTATTGTTGATATATACTAACAATTCTTTTATTAATTTTAATTAAATCTAATTTTGTTTAAAATGTTGTTAACCCTTTGTTCGCGTTGCACCTTTTGTTTTATTTAAAATTAATTAATTCGACGAACTTTTAGTCACATCCCAAACGGGGTGTGACAATATCGCCGAAATTATGTCCACCTTTCCTGTTCACCAAATGTTTTTAGGGAAAAGGCAGAATTTCAAGCTTAGCATAACTAGTTTTTTTTTAAACGAGTTATGCTAAGCCTATGAAAATTGCAAATTGGGCCATGTATATCACTTCGTTGGAAATAAAAATGCATGTACACTAATTGATCTGTTTGCCTTCGATATTTGTACAATCACAAATTTGATCTTTAATGTTTAATAAACAAAAGTTTGTAATTTTAATAATAGACGTCTACAACAGCGTAGCTATATTTGAAGTAGATGAGTTAAAAAAAATGAAATGGATATTATTGAATTTAATGTTTCATTTATCTGTTTTGTTGTGTACTTATTGTTTTAATTCCTTGTTAATTAAATTAAATTTCTTTGAATGCATAATACAATAAATTATTGCTCCTGAGTGTTCGTTTTTCTATATATAAATTCTAATAACAATACAAATCTTCTTTGATAATTAAATAATATGTATATACTACTTCAACTAAAAGCATAGCATATGCCGCTCGTAATAGAAAAATAGATATTTGTATTAAAATGATCGAGAATATTCGCGACTGATTTAGAAGCACTAATAAACAGCAATACTCTATCAGCTAAAAAATAAACCAATTTATTTTTGCCATAAAGCAACATATTATTGATAAGGGGGTTCCAATGAAAACTCAAACTGAAACTTTCAAGGTCGTTTAATTATTTATAAACGTCAACGACTGAACAACACAAATTACCGTAAGTGGTAATCCCAATTGATAATAAACGTAAATCGTTTTTAAAATGTCCAAATCGATCAATCCTCCTCTAATAACAGCTTAATAATAAAATTTAAACAATAAATTTTAAAATCAACCATAAGCGAGCTTGATATCGTTTACTTGTTCAAATATCGTTTACTTGTTCTGATTTTTGTGAATGTAATTTTAATTGTAAAATGAAAAATGTTACTATCATACTACAAGATCTTGTTTCGCCGTTTCGCGGTCTCATCAGGCATGAGTGTGTAACTATTTCAATACAGTTTGACTGCCTTACATCAGTCATTCTATTTTAATATTTCAAGTACAAGAACGGTGGCTTGTATACATTTGGTATACTTACACATTATTTAACTGGTACATTCGACCAACTTGCCATCAATTGCAAATATTGGAATTTTTGCTATCATAACCGTCTCCTAACGGTACAATGACAAATAT
>WYDF02076858.1:0-11266 GCA_009867245.2 Adranes taylori | reverse complement strand
ATATAGGTGAATATGATAGTAATACAAAACAACAGATTTTCGAAGCAGGCAAGCTAATTTTTTTTATACAGAGCTTGCATAACCTGGATTTTATTGTTTTTAACTATTTATAATTCATTTTTGATTCTAAATCGCGTCGTTATTTTGGACTGACAGTTTTTATTTGTCTCTAATTATAATGGAAGAATATTTAGGTCGTCTTCTTTCCATTTAACAAAGTAAAAGTAACGAATTAAAATATAAAATTATATATAGGTTATGAAACATTGCCGATGAATAATTGTTCGGATTAGCCATGGATTTTTAAGTCGGTGTCGTGGATGTTGAAGATGGTGAAGTTGCGGTGTCTACGGAAAAGTGAGGTAGGTGAAGATTTTAGTCGCTATCGCCGAAAATGCCTCGAAAGAGACAACGGTGATGTTCTACTGGCGTCACAACCATCCTTTTCCCGGCCTGGGAGGTAATGAGACGTCTCCTGGTGCTGTTGGAGGCAATGGCGAACCTGGAGGTGTGTACAGATCTTCGGACTGGATTGGCGGAGAATTCTGTTATGATTCAGATACAGACGGTTCGTGTCGACTAAATAGCGCGGTGTTCATTGACAACGCTGTTTGATTGGTCGTTCAGGAGTGGTGTCACGTCTTCCTCTTCAGGCTAGGTAAGCTTCCCGTATGGCGTCCCTCTTCTGCTGGCGACCTCCTCTCTTCCTGATTGATATCGTAGATGCACGGATAGAATAATGAAAAGTATAGATGAGCGAGAAAATAGAGTAGACGAGTTAAATGTTTAAAGGATCGAAAGATTTCAGCCGAAAATTTTTAGGTCTTGAATTTGTTTAGCTGACAATTTTTTTGGTGTTCTGAGCTTTTAGTGTTGAAGGAGTGAATTTAATTAAATTGTAAAGTATTAATTACGATTTTAGTGTTATT
Source organism: Adranes taylori (assembly GCA_009867245.2). NCBI lineage: Eukaryota > Metazoa > Arthropoda > Insecta > Coleoptera > Staphylinidae > Adranes > Adranes taylori. Next base: position 10,337 of record WYDF02076858.1, on the reverse strand, counting down.
CGCTTACTTTGCGTTCACAGATTCAGGCGTGCGATTATGGCTCACTCTACGAGAATAAGTTTATAGCCTATTAGAGTGTTATGACTGTTAGAACGGTGCGAATATGCTCACTCATGATCTGGCAGAAACAAGACGCAGAATGTGTCTTGTTGAAGTATGCGGAATGCGGCTTTTTATATGAATTTAGAGATTTTTCCACGTCCAGCTTGACGGCGGTAGGTTTTGATGCTGTGGGCAGAAATTGGGCTGGATTTAGTCGAAATTACTGCTAAAATTTTAGAGAAGGGACATTATTCCACGAATAAACGATCCCTTTTTGGCCCTTGCGAATTTTACGAAGAATTTCGCGTAGCATCCCTGCCACGACATTACGTTTCTATGATTCTACAATGAGTTGCTCTCCAAACAGCTTTAACTTGCAAACGATCGACGAGCTGCACTTCCCCTTCCATAATAGTGGCGGCAAGGCGGTATATGTTTCATACAAATAACAGAAAAATCTACTCATACGAAGGTAACGCCACCAGAAGTTCATTAACCTCATCAAAGTTCATTAACCTCGAACTCTCGTACAGACAAGGTTACGAGAAGTCAATAAACCCATTAAAAGGGAGGTCATAAATCTTTCGCTAGGCGAGACCAATGAACGCGGGTTCAACGTCCTTACTAAGAAGTTGTATTCGAAGTGAACCCAGAAGTCTATGTAAAAAAAACTTGCGCGGGAAGAGAACGAACCATAAAAAGAGGACTAAACATATTCCTCTCTTTTGTTTTGTACCAATTTTTTGTTCAATTTCTACACTCGAAGACTATGCACAAAAAAATGTAAGACATTTTTTGTTCATATTTTGTTCCCGATGCGATCGCACAAAAAAGCATGAAGACACGTGCTTGGGGCAAAAACCATAGCAAAAGGAAGGTCAATACGAAATATGACTATTGCTTTCCTTCTCACTTATTACCCTGCCTCTCTCTAACACATTAAAATAAGAAACTATGTTAATTTTGTGCGTTTGGCCTCAAGCCAGTACGCCTTCCTGCGTGTCCGTAGGAGGGGGTGTTACTCCCCGTTTGGCTGACGATCTTGCTTGTTTCCAAAAGCATTCTCATCTACATGTATAAAAAAAACTTATGAATAAACAACGCCAATCTTTTCGTTACTTGAATCGAAAATGCAAAGCAAAAACCCTATAATAAACATATGACACGAAAAGTAGATTATAAAAGCGTACGAAAATATTCTGCACATTGATGTGCCCTTGCCAATAGAAAGAGAAAAGCAAAAGCAATAACTTGCGCGGTGTGTTCTCCATCCTGCTTTCTCTTCTGCTTCTCTCTCTAACACACGCGCTTCGCGTTAGCGAATGCAATCGGCAGTGCTCTCCTCCCGCGGCGGTGGCGGCTCTGGACTCCCTGCTCCTCCCCTTTTTCGTGAGTCAGGAAAACGACCGTTGTTTTGCTTGATGACCTTGGTGGGCATATATCTTTACGCAGAGTTCATTGATTCCATCTGAGTTCATTGACACATTATTTATTTGATTAGTGATTTATTTAGATAATTTGTTTAAATAGTTGTTTTAATCATTTATCGATTGCGGGGCTATGTCCAATATGCCGATAACAAACTAGATATTTATATCCAAAATTACATGAATGTACTTTTTCCGCAATTAATAAGTTAAATTGTATAAATCAAATTAAATTACAATATTAAATCGTAGGCCCATAAGTTACACGCAAAAGGACATGAAATTGCATTACATTCAATATCTCATCAACCTTACGTCGACTACTGGAGAGAATTAAATGTTTCTGAACTGGTAAAAGAGTTTGGTGGCCAAATGGATCTTGTTAGTTATTTCGCAAAGATCAATAAGACAGATATTAAAGGATTACGATTACCGTTGTTGCAAATGTCTGGTAAGTAAACGTTTTAGTAATCTATTGACAAATCTCCTTGCTAATGGATGCACAGTGGTCGAAAGTCAGACCGATAAATTTCATATATTCGTCAACGTCATACATGCGTTTCATACAGTATATACTCTTACAGTACTACAGATCAGCAGTAGAAACAAAACTAATAACAGTTTTGATTAGTGCTTTCTATTTTTAACCGTTAAGCCATACTTTACTGAAATTAAAAGTCATTAATTTCAGTTTAAATATAACAATTCGGGGTTATATACATATAACAAAAAATCAGATCACAAATAATTAAAATTCTTGTATTGATTAGTATAATTTTTTGTTTTATATTTTCTTCAATAGGTGAAAATAGCTTTGAGGCAATGAAACAAATAGGCTTGAAATACGATTGCTCATGGCCAACTTTACACAATATCGATCCACCACTATGGCCCTACACGTTAGATTATTCTAGTACACAGGATTGCCTAACAGGCCCATGTCCCCAGAAATCCTATCCTGGCCTATGGGTTGTACCTATGGTTGCTTGGAAAGACGATAAGAATGTTTCATGCTCCATGGTTGACGCCTGTGCAAATATGTAAGTTGAATATGTAACTATATTTTTAAGCTTATTATAATTTTTATATTTCTTTTTTAAACGAGATTTCAAATTAGATATGCACACCACGAACAATATCGTACAATCAAATCAAATCGTTCTATTCTATAAATGTACGTACGTCAGAACACGATGGAATACTAGCGAAGTTCCAGAGATGTCCTCATTTTACCATCTCAAGTGTTTCATAGAAGCAAGTAAACAGAATATAGCTGTATCCTTATAATTGGCATTTTCATCTTTATCTACTTCTTGTGGAGAGAAATATTTTTGTCCAACATTCGAACCATTTCAGAGTTTCCCAAACGTCTTTGCAGATTTGATGTAGAAACCGTGTCTCTATCACTTTAATATTCCAGCAATAATGTTGTTTGATGCATGACCTTTCTGATTGTTTAATTTGCGCAGGGCGACTTCTATTTGAGCTATCTGAACTTTAATTTAGAAGGATCACATTCCTTGAACATTTCAAATCCTCTTTACTCCCTCGTGCATAACTCACACCTTTTCCGTATCGTACTATAATTTGCGGTTTTGTTGTGAACTTAACTTCAAATAGATCCTTGACAAGCAGGTAACGAGGTTGAAAGGTTTTTGAGAGCATCCTAACATTTTTGAAGAGTTCTGTGTTGGCTGAATATGATTTGGTACATTTTTCAAGGTTTTGTATCCTTATTAACTTGATATAACAAACAAAAAGTTTTTTTATTTAAGATTTCAGATGTGATTGATTCTTAATTATGGTCATTTCGAAATCAAGAAGTCCTTTAACAGGTCCAGGTACCAAAGGTACCACAAGTTCCAATATATGACGAGCAAATCTCCACTAAAAATTTATTGTTTAATTTGAACTGTTTCCTCTATTGACAGTTTCAGAACAGCACTATTGTTCACACAGTTTCACCTTGATTTTTATTCATCTATATGAATGTAACTATATATTTCATATAATGTTAGAAATTAATCAGTAACAAAGTCAGCAAATCCCCGATTTTCAAATAACCTAGAAACGTTTAGTAGAAAATCATGTAATTCATTTTTATAATGTTTCAGCCCAAAAGACATAGACGGGATTTACAATTTCATTCTGCGAAATTTCAATCGTCACTATAGTTCAAGTACTAGAGCTCCATTCGGATTTTACGTACATGCCGCTTGGTTCAAAGAAAATACGAATGAATTCGCTGCTTATGTGAAATTCTTGGACCATCTGAAGACTTTGAAGGATGTTTATGTGGTTAGTGTGAGCCGCGGCCTTGAATGGGTTCAGAAACCGACACCACTTTCGAAATTAAAGGAATTGTGGCCAAATTGCCCACCCACCCACCAATCACAATGTGATAAGGGAACCATGTGTCGTTTAAAGAAAGGCGAGGAAGAGCGAATTATGACGCAGTGTCAAACTTGTCCAAAAGTTTATCCGTGGATAGGAAATCCACTTGGCAAATAATGATTTTATTACTTAAATTTCCTGTGTTATTAAAGTAATTATTTTGTAGTTTTAATGTTTCGTTCATTATCCTAAATTATTTCCTGCTGAACACTTCTATAGTCTGGCCCACGATAGTTCATGACTTTCAATATAGTTCATTTCGCGCAGAAACGCCTTATGTACCTTTTTCTCACAGGTGCACATACAACTTTTAACCGTTCAGAAGGAACAATACAATTTCACAAAAGCAATAAAAGGGACAGTCTGTACGTAATTAGGTAGTTCTGTCGAACAGTGTGTATGCATTCTGAAGAACGAGGCACACGATTTTTTTTATTGCCAAATGGGTCGTCTTTCACGCCTTTCAGCTTGCGCAAAGAGTTATGAAGTCTCGTAGTTTAGGGCACAGGTAAATAATTGACCTAAGATTGCGATTTTGTGGACGACCTTTAGAGCATCTGTTATTTCCGTCCAAATTTATTAAGAAAAAATAGATTAATAAAATTTATATTTATAATAAAAAGATCACCAACTAGAGCCTTGCGTTTTCAAAATATGTGCCGCGCAATACCGAAATTCCTTATAATCTAGACATATTGGATAACCTTAGAGTTTCAAAGTTGAAGACCACTGTTTTACATTATCTCTAAAATAAAAAACTATCAAACAATTTGTGATTAATAAAGACTTGTTTGGTTTAGTGGATTAATACGACATTTAGAAGAAAAAAAAAACAAATGCTACATAATATGAAAAATATATTTTATATGTAAACACATACCCCAAATAATAGATGAATTCATATAATATTGAAACTGCTGTAATTACGTCTTTTTTTAAAATGTGACTTAACAGGTTAATATAACACGTAGAATATAAAAATATATGCCCCTTACAAATAACGCAATGCGGAAATTATAAATTGCTATGTGGTTTAAGTTTCATTTTTATTGCTTCAGCAAGTCTCTTACCGAATGATTGATCGACTTGAGTAAAGTTCTTAACTACACGTTCCTGAAAATAAAAACGGATCTTTTAATCATAAATGCATATGCGTTTACATTTAGATATATTCTAAAGGAAATTATTGTCTTCAAACCTACATTCTACTCGTGCTTCGGGATTTAAAATTTTATAGATAATTTCAGATCTGATACCTAAAAATTTTGGTTGTCCCAGAGTTTTACGTCAGTCAAGAAGAGATTTTAAAACGGTGCTTTTAAGACGCCCGTGCAAAGCGAGTTGATGTGTTTTCTGATTTGACAAGCGCAGAATCTAAATTATCTTTTAAGTTAAAAGCTCTGTTCAGATAAAATCTCTTCTCATATTTGGACCAGTTCTTATCACAGGCCGGGTCGGATCTTGGTATTTGTTTTAATGCACAATAGTATATACATTTAATAATTTGTATTTGCAATACGTAGAAGGCTTTTCTTCAAACTAAGACACATTTTTAAAATTGTCCTTTGTGAGTAATGTCAATTTTTGTAAGTATAGTGTTTTGTCACCCAAGTGTTCTATCAAACGCCCCCTCAAAATTTATGAGAGGCAAGCAATCGTCACAGTTCATGAATTGAAATTGGAATTGAGTATCCGCAATCTTCTATCTTTGTTTCTTCTGTCTGCAGGATGAATCCTTTAATATTTGAGTTGTCAGACTTATGCCGTGAATGATCACTGCACTTTTTGGCATAGATGCACTTCGGAACAGGAATGAATATTGATTTCAGTTAGTCCACCATCGTAGATGTGTTAGAATCTAGGATTATTGATTCAACCACCGTTTCTTCTTTTTCGAATGAAAGAGTCGCAGAAAGTGTGACCATTTCACCTGGGACATTCGCTTTTTACTCGCAGCCATTCGTTGGCCTTTTCAACTTCATCTACGTTAATTGGATTACCACTTGTTTTTCCTGTACTTCTATAAAGTATCGTGGTTTTTTCGTAGACCTCTGTTTCTTTACACTTCGAAGAAATATGCTGGTCCTTCGCTTTTCAGATTCTTATATCCAAGTTGAGTTATCTATAATAAGTGTCACTCTTAGACTTTCTGCTGCGTTCTGTCTTCTATCGGGTCCGAATATCCTGCACCATCCTTCACTTTAATGTTTTAGTTTCGAGTTTCAGTTTTTCGGATATAACTTACATAGCCGCAGAGAAATATTGTTTTCAATTTCTACAGTTTAGCCTAGTTAAATTCCTGAGTACGTCGCAACTGCTTACACTTGACTTTGAAACACTAGAAGAAACATTTGATAGTTTTTTTTCTATATACCTGTATAAAATCGGCCGCATCTTTTACATGTCCGGCAATATTGTCGATCAACCTCTGTTTAGCTGCTTCGTCCAGAACCTTTTGATAGAAAACTCGCGCTTGTGAGAAGTTGTCTTCATCGCCGGTATCATAGCGTTTCAATTCTCCTCCATACGTAAATGACGGCTGTAATTTTTTGGCTCGCGGACAATCTGTTGCTCCATTAAAACTGTTCGGATGGTAGTTTGGAGCACCACCTTGATTATGGATAGCTTGTGGACCATCTCTGTAAATTTGTGTATACTTTATAACTGAATGGTCCAAAGCGTGATTATTTTCAATGTTGAACTGATATAATAAACATTCGTGAATTTAAATCTGAAATAATTTTTAAAAAAACTAGAAATTTACCTTTGGTAGTTTCGAACAGCAAATGGACAAGAATTGACTGGTAATTGCAAGAAGTTAGTGCCCAAACGATGTCTATGCGTATCATTATAGGAGAACATTCGTCCCAAAAGCATTTTATCGGGTGAAGGACCAATACCAGGCACCATATGAGATGGACAGAAAGCGATCTGTTCTACATCGGCGAAGTAATTTGAAGGATTACGATCGAGCACTAATTTGCCAACCGGAATCAATGGATATTCGCCTTGTGGCCAGATTTTTGTTAAATCGAATGGATTAAAGTTGGACGCGGCTGCTTGTTCCTCAGTCATTACCTATTCAGAGAAAATAATTTTTATTATAAATTAATTTTTATTATACTATTCAAAGAAAATAAATATTGGTATTAGTAACACATTTCATATAAATATTCCCCAGTATTAAATTTTGTTGATATATTTGGTCTGGGTAAATTTCATCAATTTCTTAAAATAGAATCTTGGGAATCATTCTTTGCAAGAAAAAAAAATAGCGACAGTATAATCCAAACTTCCAATCTATAATTTGTTAGTTTGTTTTGTTAAATATTTTGAAATTGTATGGGTTAAGATAAGACTTATTTGTTTGTTTTTATTTGATTGAATATGAGTAAATATTTATGAATGCCAAAAAGGACCAACTAACCTGTACATATTATAAACTTTAATCTTACTTGAATCTTAAGAGTCCACGACGGATATTGTTTATTAGAGATGGCGTTGTACAGATCCCTAATTCCGTAATCTGGATCTTTAGCGGATAAATCACACGCTTTAGTAACATCTAAGTTTTTGATTCCCTGGTCCGTTTTAAAGTGGAATTTGCAGTAAACCACTTTTCCATCATCATTTATCATACTATATGTATGGGAACCATAGCCGTTCATCTGTCTATGACCATCTGGAATTCCTCTATAAAATATCACGTAAGAATATTCGATAATTCGGAAAAAACGTATAATATGCTATATTAAGCTAGTGTTCATAATCAAGAGCTCGTGTTCCTGTTGTAAATATGTTTTATTTATTTATTTATTTTTTTCGGCAAATATAAACAAGCAAAGTGGAATATGCAGTTATTATTTTTTTGAATTACTGTTTTTGCTTTTTAGGCTAACATCAAAAGGAAGACTGTTGGCTGAAATGGTTGTTAGAGATAAAAATTCATCTTAGACGACTGTGTACAGATATGGTCGTCTAAGATAGATTTTGAGATTCTGGAAACAGATTAGTTACATTTAAACGTATTAAAATTCTTATTTACCGATCTGAGAACAGGAATAAGACCTGGTGCGTAGTTTCTGGACGCAATGAGATGAAATCCCAAAACATATCAGGATCTTTGCAATGGGTTTGCGGATTGCGTTTCTGCGTATGAATAAAATTCGAGAAAAGAATCGGATCGCGTATGAAGAAGATTGGCGTATTATTGCCTACAAGATCCCATATACCTTCTTCAGTGTAGAACTTAAGAGCGAAGCCGCGTGGATCTCGGACTGTATCGGCGGAACCAGATTCACCACCTAAAAATATATGATCAAATTTTAGTATCATTAAAATATTTCACAGCATACAAGATAAATTCATGTATGAGTAAGTTCATGAAATAATTTAGACGCCAAAATACTTTTCCCAATAAGTTGCACACGATGGAATTGAACCACAAACGCTTAATGTCGCAAAGAGGTTAAGTGGGATGTAATTGGGAACATAAATTTAGTATATGATTAAATAAGGGTTAGGATATTTTCATTAATCTAAATTTAGACCAAACTATCGAATGTTTGGGTATTTTCCATGAGCTAAGTAGGAATAAACATTCAAACAATTCTCGGTGTCAAGTGTTGCTAAAATAATTACTTGTTGACTTTTAATCGAAAACTCGATTTGTAGTCACATTCTCTTTAAAATGTAGGATTACTTTTAAAATATCGTACCACTTTGAATAGCATGTAGTAGACTGATTATTTTGTTCCCCCTGGAATATCTAAACTATTATTTAACCCGGTGATTTTATAAACTTAGCTTGTGCATTTATCTAGCGAGAATTCCTCTGTATAATTGTTAAACCTCAGAAAATAATAATGTAAATTATAAATATTTGCAGTATGTTACTTAATGGGAAAGTAAGTGCTGTAAACAAAACTATTACCAAAAACGAAAGGTGCAATACATGCGAATGTTAGTTTAGAAATGTATAAATTTAAACATGTAGTCTTAATTTTAGCATTAGACCTGCTTCTCTTGCTCTAGATGCAATTTAACTTAGTCTAAGTTAATGATTTTAACATTGAACATATGTACAGTACTGTAGAAAATAGTATAAGTTGTTTGGCTGAATATTGGAACAGTTATCGACCGTGATAGGATTAGGTATAATGAAAAAAGATAATGAACGGTATAAGGAAGAGGTAATTCTGTATATGCGGGTGACGGAACTTGTAGGTAGTAGGTTTAAAGGTTGGGGATGTCCCGCGCTCTTTTCTCTCTCTCTCTCTCTCTCTCTCTCTCTCTCTCTCTCTCTCTCTCTCTCTACGGAATTTGGATTATATAATTATATATTTGGTGTACTTAAGTTAGTTTTAGGGTTGTTTTGGATATGTATTGATTTATAGAATTTTTTGTTTATTGTATTTTATTTCAGTTTGTATATTATATAATTGTATTTTAATTATTTTTTTATATGCCAATAAGGGTTTTATTATTGCTGCTGAAAACATCATCGTCCTTAATTAAACGATTAATACCAAATAATGATAAAGAAATTTTAATATACTACTGATAAAACTGGAAAATCCATAAAAGCATAAATAATTTTAGATACTTTTAATAAGAATATGAATACGTTTTACGAGTATCATTATTAAAGATTATTTCATGAAATTTGAAACTTGACCTTGTGTTTTCAACAAAAGTGATAGCAAATAATATGAATAAAAGTTATGGTTGAGATCAAAGTTCATTTAGTATATACACATATGACACTGCAATGCTCATATCAATAACAACGTATATCTGCTTTTCAAATTATAATGCGGACCTTACAATATGTAATTTATAAACAGAATAGATTTTACTTTGTAATTAAAGATAAATTCAACTTTGTTATAACGTTGTATCCAACATGATAAACTATTGATATTTTTTTATGTGAACATACGCAATTCTTCTTGGGTTAAAATGGAGAAAATACCTCAAAATAGTACGATCCGATGTGGAAATCCTATAGAATTAAATTTATTTTGATAATAAACGAATTGTTAACTATGTTCGGGATATTTAACTATGCGGAACGCAGAGCTGGAATCCAGTAATGTCCCGAAAAATCCGGAACGAATGTTAGCCTGTAGTAAAGTTGTACGCAAAAAAACTTTCTTTTATGAGTCAAATATTTAGTATGTCTCAGAAAATATATATAAATTTGGGCAAGTTTTGCAAAATAAGTGCATTTTACTGCATAATTATAAAATAAATAGTTTGTATAAGTCAGAAGCAATGTAGCTTTTTGCCTTGTGTGTAGCACCTTACAATACGACGTCAAGGCTTAAATTATGTTTTTAGTATGAAGAACTCATGTAATCGCTCAATTTATTTATCAGTAGGCTAAATATTATACATAATAGTTGTTTAAGCAGGTAATCATCGAAAATTGCGAATCATATATGAGAGACCACAAAGGTAGAAAAAATTTCC